>JAGFPH010001768.1:169065-179890 GCA_018207615.1 Philaenus spumarius | reverse complement strand
TGGGAAGTAGATATAATATTTGAACTCAGTTTTGCTCGTAGAGTTAGCCACAGGATTTAGATTGATTGTTGTTGGATAAATCAATACCTCTGTGTTAGGTGTATGTACACAATTTAAATAAAAGATATATTTATATGCTCTTGATGAGGTTTAAGTTATTGCAACAAATGTCTATGATCCTCTCACAACTTGATTAGAGCCAAGCGAGTTGTCCTAGATAAGAAAGGTCCTTACGTAATAAATTGGTGTTTTTTTTTAAGAGCATATAAATATATCTTTCATTTAAATTCTGTATATACACCTAACACAGAGATACAGTAGAACTCCAGTTATCCGAATCAATTGGGACCGGACCCCATTCGGATAATTAAAAATTCAGATAGTTGGATTTTTTCCAAAAAAGGGTATATTTTAACCTTTTCGGAACAGGCTTCACGTTTACGCGACTGGAGTAAACTATCCGCACAAACTACAGTCGGGTATACACGTTTTATAACTTTAACGTTTGAGTACTATCATCGCGTTAACGTGTCTAGTATAATTCTTTTACTGGCATTTACTACAATCTATTAGCTTTAAAATGAACTATTTTGACTATCGATAGGAGGTACTAGTTAACAGTAGAAAATAAAATCATGTTGTTAGACTGCGTTTACTAGGTTTTGTCGAAGCCTGTTTTAAGAAATATATGTTCATCCAAAAATGAAATTTGATTATAACAAATTGTACAGAATAAATCATAGAATTGAACTATATACTTGAAAATTTTTAAAAAAAACCTTATTTTATAAATATATTTCACTTTATTTCACTAAGTTACAACAACTAAAACAAACCTTTCGCTAGCTCTGGGCATACAAAGCCAGACGCATTGTCCCATGCTTGGAATAACCTAGTCTGAGCATGAATTAGGATTTAGACTATGTTAGTCCCTAAAATGTTAATTACTTATGTATGTTGAAAATGAGAGAAGAAAACTACTGTATTTTTAAATAAAAAGAGCCTTTAATTAAATAAATGAAAAGGTAACACTTTTACATGTTAAGCGTACGTACATAAATGAATGTCATTGCTTGCTGAACATCTCGGTCAAAGTAAACTGTTTGACTGTATTAATCCGTTCGACACCTGGCGAATACACTAGCTTCGTGGAGAGAAGGACAATAGCTTACATAGACAGAATCATTATTTTGCTAATCGCAGTCCGTTCCTGTCTTAATTATTTTTTCCGAAATTCTGAAAGCGATTCGGATAGTTGGAGTTTTACTGTATTGATTTTTTTAAAGATTTATTTGTAGAGGCATGGAAAGCCAAATTTAGACTGTATAAGACTTTGAAACATTTTAAAAGTAAAAAATTATCGATTCATGGGGCAGAATTCTCGATCATGGGTGATTGAATCCTTAAAACAGAAGCTACCGACACTAATCATTCGTCTACCGTTGTCACTGTGATCAACGAACAATTTGAGTAATATACGTTGTGACTGACTCATTTACAAGATGCATAATAATATTAAAATTATGTTGCATTTCATAAAAATCCCTACACATATGTTGATTTTCCTGATTTTCAAGGAACATTTATTCCAAATTTGAAGAAAACCTAACAATGCATTTAGTCGTAATCGTGCAGCAGACAGAAAGACGAAATGCTGAATGGTCGTGAAACAGGATCTCGCTTACGCTCGGTCAATAAAGTCCAAGGCAAAGCGGGGTGACTAAGATGCTAGAGGCATTGGTCCATTCTGATATAGTTGGTACTTACGAACCTGGTTATGTGCTGTCTATCTACCAGCTCTTTACACTACTCCTCTGTCTTCATTTGTCTAACTGGCATAGAGTCAAGGCAATAGAAAAAATAAATAAATAATAAAATAAATTAAGGCCAATTAATATTAGTTTTGTTTTTAAACTGATTGAAATGTTTTGCATACTTACACCTTCTCACCGGTTTCATTCACAATGTCACAGTAGTTGATAGATTCTTTGTACGAGAAATTTAAAGTATACACTTCCTTACTTCCAACTTCTAATTCTTCAATGACAAATATCATTTTGCGTAGCTGAAAACCAATACCATGAAATTATATAACTGTTTATTTATCATTACATTTACAAGACCTAATACTAGAAAAAATTCTGGGACAGATAAAAGACACAAATTCAAGTTTTGATGATTATTATCACTAACAATTGATTTAACTAATAAATCTGTTACATACCTTTTTATGTCCGTCTACAGTCCCTTGTTAGTCCTTACTCGATGGGACAATGGATTTTTTAAGTCATGCTTTCATTATCAAGTCAAATACAACATTTACCACTTATACATAGATATTATCATAGGCACATTTAAAAATCCATTATCGTTGGCCAACTGATACGACCGGACCGGATGAAATCCGGACATAAAAGGTATGTAACAGATTTATTAGTCTAATAACAGTTCAAGGAGGCAACACATATAATGTATAAATTGATTTAACACGTTCGCTACTATATATGCTTCGCTCGGTCAATTACCATAGACTATCGTGACACTATAAAACAATATTCGTAGACTGGGACAAACAGTTAAATGAGTTACAAACAGACCATGAGTAAGACTTTGTTCAAATGAGTTAATATAGCCAACTTTGTAATAACCTAAAAGGCTAAAAGGTATGTTCAAGCAATAAATAATTGTTTTTTAACTGTTCTCAGCATGTTTCAAGTTGTCGCTTATGTGCGACGTTAAGTCGATGTCATGAAACATAGTGAGTTTATGTCATAGCCTATGTGATACTGCAAACTTTGATTATTTATAATAGTTCTAAAATAAGTTTTAACTTAACACATTTTACTTAAAGAACATTTTTTAATTGAACAACTTTAGTATATTTGAAAGTATTGCAAAGTATAGGCCCTACATTAAACAGAAAACATATGCAAACATAAAAACATGGATTGAACCTGTATAAATAATAGGAGTTTCACAAAAAAAGTGTAAATTTTTTCATTACTTGATCTTCAAATTAACTAAATTTAGCAAAAATAAAAATAAAACATAAAATTGAACATATTAGAAACATATATCAAAATAGACGTCACCAAACGACAAAATTGCAGACCAAGCGCCACATATTAGCGGCAGACATTCCTACATACTTTTACTAATAAATCAGGTTTTTAATATTTATTCTAATCTATTGACTAGTACTTTAAAATTAGTTATAACAAAATAATGCTGCCAAATAACAAATTTGAGGCATCAGTCTGTGAACTGAAACCGGTCGTCGCATTAATGCGACATTAGTCTGTGTTTACAAAAAATTTACAATTGCTAGCGAATGTGTTAAATTTACTGATCAAAAATGAAGTATAATGTGAAAGCTCAATAATGTATTTTACATGATTCATTAATTACTGTTAAAAAAGTTTTTGTTGTAGACTAATTTGATGCAAACGCTTAATTATTGACTATATTTTGTAATGTTTTATATTTGTGAAAGCTCGTGGTAATTATAGCTGGGGACTTAACTTCTAACAAAATACATAAATTATCTACAATTTACTTATACAGTGTAAAACATCAGGATAACCATTGAATTAAACGATGATTTTAATAATTAAAAATATATATTATGTTACACAGTAACCAGACAAAACAGTTAAAATTATGCACTCATAAAAATACAGAAATCTATTCAAAATTGATTTGTTTCTTTAGAAGACATAATTTATATAGATCTTATAAAATGACATTTATCTGGCTTCTTTCTTGGTCTTCCCCCAAATTAGTTCTTTATTTTGTCTTGTTAGGAATGAGTTTTGAAATTTACTTTAACAAATCTTCTTAAACTTATCTCCATAATTTTTGTTACAAAACACTAACAGATTACAAAAATTAAGGCAGCGTGACTGTATGGAGTCAACAGAATTTTCTAAATTACAGCGGCTCAATTTCAGTGTGTGTCTTTCACAAGCTTATTGCTTTATTACAAACAATTTGGAAATGTTTGGTTATTTGTTTTAAATATAGGCCTACTATTGGCCTATTCTAGAGCTCCTGAGCCAATAAAATTGTATCATGTATAAGAACCATTGTATTTAGATTTAACAATTTTTTAGTATGAAAAACATTAAATTGACAATATATTGAGTACTGTACCGGTAATTCTATATTTAATGGTTATTAACTTTTCATAAATTCGGTTGGAAGGCTCAAACATTCAAGCTTTATAGGAAATAAATAGCTTAGTTTACACTTACCAATTCCAGAATAATACCCACAAGGTTTGTCATAAATGTTTTTTTTCTTTCTAACATAAAAAGCACCAAACTTGGTAAGTAATAAAAGCTATACTTAGTACCACTTACATATTTCATTGGCAAAGCTTCTAGAGCACTTTTAATAATAGACACCATCTTCTGTACGAGAGGAAGTTTTTCGTTTCCTTTTAATATTTTAATTTCTAATCCTGACAGATTACGTGTGCTGTACGCATTCTCAGGAAATATATTACGCTGGTACGTAATATTTGATATCGCTATCACAGTTAACTTCTGCATAAAATCTATGGATTGCAGTACATTTTTTTGAGGATTAACAAGAGTAGTTCCCCACTGAAAAATATTTAAAAAAAACACTTAATTATGTTTACTTCTAATACATCGGTACATGGTGCTTGCAGGGGGGGATACAGGATTTAATTTTGGCAAGGGGTCATAAGAAGTTGAAAACAACACGAGAATTTAACAACAACGGGTCTGGGTAATTAAAAAATATATACGGTACCCTATAAAATAGTTTTTTAATGTGTTTCTATTCCATAAATATTGTCTTGAAAGAGCAAGAGTTTCTTGCAGATTAAAGAATAAAATAAACACTAATTATTGAAGAGTTAACAGGAAGAATAACTCCACAACATGATGATTAAATCCACTTTGTTTCACTAAATTTAAAACAACGTAATACAAGCACTCACTTATTAAAGTCATACAGTTCCATACGGCGGCGCGCTCCTTAACACAAATTAAACCAACCAATAGAGATTTTTTCTTGTTATTATTGAATTTCAGCAAGCGACATCCACAGTGGCTTTAAGGATAGCACATAGGTGTATAAAATACAAAAACTATCAGGCAAGGAATTTTTGTGCATTTTTTATAAACAAAAATAACAATAAACTTATATTTTTGGAGTTTTTCGTTGATATTATAAAAATGTATGCATGGATCACGATACTTCCAATGGGACATTTGTAGAGAATTAAAAAACCTACAAAATAGTTTTTGAAAACCCCGATTGGACCAAAAAGGGTCCAACCAGGATCTATAAAAACCAATTTGTAGGTTTTTTTTGAAGTATCGTGATCCATTCATCATTTTTTATAATATTAACAAAAACCCCAAAAAGTATTGTAATTTTTGTTTATTCAAAATGCGCAAAAGCTCCTCGTCTGATAGTTTTTGTATTTTATATACCCTTGTGCTACCCTTAAAGTCACTGTGGATGTCGCTTGCTGTTAAATTCAATAACAAAATTAGCCTTCTTTATGCTCTATTGGCTGGGCTAAATGTGCTAAGACAATCGGCGCAAAGGTATATTTCACAGACAAGACCTATAGCTGTAAATGAACACTAAATCAGGTTTTCCTTATATCAAACGAAAATATAAAATTTACACTAAAATCCATATAAACATCAATGTGCAAGAATAGCGATTTGTACTAGATATATTGATTACAAAATATGCCTGCTCATTGGTTGAAAAACGGTCAAATCTTGGGTTTACGAAAAACTTCATATCTCTAAGAAATTATGAAAGTTCAAATCTTGACGAATCCAAAGGTGTCGTTATATTCTTTTCAAAACAAGTCTGTTTAAAGATTATGAGCCTTAGAAAAGTGTCAAGTTTTGTGTCTTTTATTTTTGTTTTCTCGCGCTATCTTTTTAGACAACTACAATTACAAACAATGATTACATAATAATATGTAAATTTTATATATTTATGTTTTAGAACAAAATTGTAAATACAAAAATTAATGTTTAAAACATTTCCTTTCCAATGGTTTTTGTTTTATTGAGATTGGATGATTTTTATTGGGTGAAATATTCAGTGCAATCTGAAGATACACCCTGATAATAGTGCTGTCTGCCACTTGCTCGGCGGGCTGAGACGATACTAGTGTTATTTGGAGCTTCTAGGGTTAAATCAAACATATAAATCAGGCCTAGTTAAAAAATGTTTCAGGGGGGGGGGGGGGGTCATGACCCTCCCTCTGTATCCGCCCCTGAGTACATTTAAAAAAATACTACACATGTCTTTTGCATATCAAATGTGTAGGCCAAAAGCTTACTGCTGTTGGAAATTCTCTAACAAACTTAATCCTAAGCAGGTCCGAGCCTATAGTTGCTGGCTTTTAGGTTCTATGCACTTGACTACTCCCGAAAATGTTCAATAAGTAGTTCAACTTTATAGCTGATGAACTATAATATAATTTTGTATTTGTTTAACCTTTAGGCTATATACGAGATAATTGCTCCTAAAAATATAAAATAATGGCTAATACTTTACACAAACAAAAATACATTTTACACTATAAATAAAACACTATAGGCCTAAATTATTGGTATAAGTTAGTAACAAATGATACGAGTCATTAATCCATGTGTTTAATTTACTATTAGCATATTTCTTATGTGTGAGCCTGGAGAATTGAACACCATCATCAGGAAGATTGTTCTTTTTAGTTAACAAATGTTCGAACTAAAAAAGGTAAAAAAAATGATTTAGATATGGTGGCGTATAGTGTAACTTTTCTGCCTACAAATCTGAACTGATCCCTACCCAAATTAATCCTATAACAATATTGACACATATTAATTACCCCAAAATTGCATTGAATAATTACAGTTACTAATTAAACATTCTTAATATTATATTCGTGACTTACTAAATTAGTTTTGTATTTGCCCTATGTTATTTACCTAGTTAATTCAGTTCAAAGACCCAGCCTAGACTAGGGTAGGGTAGCCTAGGCTAGGCCTATATTTGATTTTATGCAAAGTGTAAATTTATTTATTTTACAATAAGTTTTAGGGATCAATTAATTATATAAGTCACAACAATACATTATTTATTATTTGTTAAAGTTAAATAATAATAATACAAGATTTTAAAAAATATCTATGTAACACTTTAGACTTACCAATTCCAGTGGGTTTTCTGTTGTCGTTTCACGCAGTAACTGGGTGCAAAAAGACATTTGTATTTTGTTTTACTAAACTGCAAATTATAATGTATTTATAATATAACTAGATATTGTGATATTATATAAAAACGAAAAATTTCTCCTCCTACTATAATAGAGGCTAGTAATTGGATGTTAACATAAACAAATTATAGACTTCGGTTATGTTGTTTAGTTGTTTTCAATATTCCAATCCTGTTCCAATCTAATCCATGAATATATGATCAGGAAGCGGAAAAGTACTGCCTTCTTCTTCTACATGCCTAAAATATATAAAATTGCCTATTTAGGATTGCGTTTTGTATTAAAAAAGTTACTTTAGTTAAAAGATTAAAAATAAAAAAAAAGTAACATTAGATTACTTTCTGGAGGCTCAAATACCATAGTGTATAATAGTTAAATAAAAAAAAAGAGTAATATAAAATGCCTGTACAGACACTCCAAAGGCCTTTTATAGACCAACAAAAAATATTTGTTTCTACATTTAAAAAGAGATGATAACTTTGAAAAACAAGGACTTGAACAAAATTAAATGCTGGGAAAATAAACTCAAGAGAAATGGAATTTGTTTTAACTACAACTTGTAATATGTTAAAGGGTCAAACTCTTGTAACTTATATAAAAAGCGATACATAGAAAATATACATACATGATATTTACACTCTATGCATTGTGTAGCCGATGTAGCAAACAGCTGTTCTGTTATCATATTATCCTTTGCTTTCGCCATTCAAGCTTTGAGTTTAAAGTTAAAACATTTGACATGGATGGCGGATGCCTTGTTTGCTTTTGCTGAAGTTTGTCATTGTTTGGGGCATGGAGAGGAGGTTGTTTATCGGTGTTTGTGATAGAGAAAAAGTGTTTTCACATTGTATGATTGGTAACTTTTTGTACAGACTAAAAATACATTGACTGATGTAAGCTGTAAATTAAATATTTTCCTTATGGATGATATTTACGTGTTTATATTTATCGTAACATTTTGCCATTGCTGCTTTTATTTTATTGATACGCTTTTTAAGGTAAATATATTACTGTGAGTTAGTATTAACTCATAAATAACAATTTTTAAAAATCACACTATATGTTATCCACCACAAGTTTATAATAGGCTACACAAATAGGTTAAGCCCAATGTCATAAATCTAGGTTTCTCAAAGATTACTTATGCAGAAGTGATAAAATAACAGTATGTGCCACTCGATCAAGATCTTATCTGCAAGGACCTTGTTTTATGAAACTTAAGAAGTAATGGTAACATACCAACATAAACAATGTTTATGAACTGGAAATGCTGTGACGTAAACCGTACTTCTGTAGGGCTTAAGTTGGTTTACTTTCAGATTTTTATTGACATTGTAGGTTAGGTGATGTACACTGTAATTTAGCGGAAAAAACACTTCTAAGTTTAACCATGATAACTGTGAAGAAGTACGAGATGATATAAAATGTTATATGATTATTATTATTATAAACACTCTCTTGTATTCTTTAAAGATGATGCTATTGACTATTAGCATGAATTCTTTTGACCTAACTTCAGTAGCCTATAGGTTTGCTCTCCATATTGAAGTAACAGTGACAAACTATACATAAAAAAGACTCTAGAACTTTATCTAAATATTTAGAGTCGTTTACTATGCATCTTAATTTTATGTTTTTAAACAACAACTAATATGCTTGAAATTTTAAATGGCACTAGTTTGTAAAAAATAACAGCAATAACTTACCTCCCGGCAACGGATGCAGTTCGTAAAGCTTTTTATATGTTCTGTTTAATATGGATGTTTATATATTATACATATTATTAAAAAACAAAAATAAAGGGTAAAAATGTAGTTTACCTTGTCAAACGATTTCTAAGGGAATTTGATATAACATGAAAGAACACATCTAACTGATTGTAGAAACAACAAAAATTTTCCCGGGAAATAATATTTGTAGGAGTTATGAAAGAAATAAAAGTTGAAATTGTATAGGTTAAGTTTCGACTTTTCCACGATATTTGACGTAATTATAACAAAATAAATCACTTCACATACACCAAACATGTAAGAATTAAATAAACTAACCAAAATAAACCCCAAAAGTATCCACGAAGCAAGAAAATGTGAAAATAATGTAACAAACATAATTACATAAACAAATGCATCGAACAATAGAAAGTACCGTTTAACAGCGTATTTAAAATGGCAATTAATCAACGTTGCCAAATCAAACAATAGGTTATTGTACTAATTAAGGTGTGTATAAATCAAGGTAACTAGATAGTAAAGGTTGCCTCGTTTGAGATTATAATATTTCGTCGTGTTACCGGTATCACTTAATATAATTAAAATAAAAAAAAAAACTAGAGGACTTACCTAAACTGTTTAATCACAGTATTTTGCCGATAACAGTATGATTATAATATTTGTATAATTATAATATTTCGTCGTATTATCACTTTATATACAGTAATTAAAATAAAAAAAAAAACTAGAGGACTTACCTAAACTGTTTAATCACAGTATTTTGCCGATAACAGTATGATTATAATATTTCGTCGTATTATCACACTATTTATAATTAGAATGAGTTGCCTAAACTGTTCGTTTCTACACAAAAAAGAACAAGAACAATCCGGCAACGCTGTCAGGTCGGTAAGAAAAACATGTCGGCACTTTACAATGTAATTCTCCATAAGGAACTTTTGATTTGAAAGTTTTTAATGTTGTAAATGTTGAATATGGTTAAATATTGGTTTCCCGGTATCAGTGAAGTGTATAAATACTATATTTATTAAGAAAAAAGTTCAGGTTTGTGTGTTTATAGTAGTTTTGTTTGACAAGGTAAAGTAAATAAATACCAAATAAAGTGTGAACATTAACTTATCTCCTAGTACCCGTCTCAGTTTATAAAGCTTTATTTAGCCTACTAGTGGTAAACAGTTGTTATACAGTAGAAAAAAACGCAATTAGTTACAACTGTCTTGTCGTTAATTATAGATTTGGAAACTCTGCCGCTAACTATACATTTATTCCACAGTGATCTGCTAGGGCCGTATTAATTACTTTTACTATCACAATTCTATTATTTAAATTTGAAAATACTTAGTCTAATGAAGATTTAGAAGTAGGCCTAACTCTTGTAGAAATTGAAATATGTGAGTCAAAGTTTATATACAAAAAGCAAAGTCAATTAAAATTAGCAAATTCAACAAGCTTATGAACGGAGTTGTTATCTTTCAGGGAGTCATTATTCGAATTGCTATACAATGTCAATTTGTCCTATTCATTTATTTGCTCCAATAAAGCTGCTTCAATATTTGAAAAAATACATAGCCTACTGTTTTCTTGAAAGGGATTTATATAGACCTAAAGAAAATACTTTAATACTGTATTATTCTTTTTATTGAATAAGTTTTGTTACATATTCAGGTTATTTGAACTCTTAATGTGTGAATAATAAAATAACTTAGGCACACACTACTATGCCTACATTCTAAAAAATGTTACATTAGATTTAAAGTATTATACACTCTAATATATTATTTCATACGTTTTCAGACTTGTTCTCATGTCCCATATTTGTACTTGTTGAAAAATA
>JAGFPH010001768.1:153531-168665 GCA_018207615.1 Philaenus spumarius | reverse complement strand
TTTTCAGACTTGTTCTCATGTCCCATATTTGTACTTGTTGAAAAATACTGGATTGCAAATCAAGTTTTTAAGAATTCAATGGTTTACAACAGTGTTTAATAGATTAATACAAAAGTGGGGCTCATTTCGCCCTAAACTTCAACTGGCATGGTTCTCTGCGGGTACTTGGATGGCTATAGGACTAATGCCTCTAGCGCTGGCCTTATTAATCCGTTCCATATATTTCAATTTGAAACATGGAGTCAGAGAAGACACAGGAACAGCTTCCTTGGATTCTACAACATTGCAACCGATGGTAGAGTTATTTTTAAACTGATTGACACTTTTGAATAAAAATTACATCAGTTAATTTTTAATACTATGTACAAAACTATATTGTTTAGGATGTAAAATGTATTGTTTCTATCAAAACTTAATTATTCATATTTAATTTAAAACCAATGTTTTACAAGAATTTTGTTAAATACTCAATACTTAGGAAAAAGGTCATGAAAAAATGCACGTTTAAATAATATTTTATTATACCGGGTGTTTCAAAATGAATATCGGAATTTTAAGGCTTTGTAGTATTTATTACATTCAATGTACAATTATAAATAATATATAAAATGAAAGAGCGGCTCAATACAAGTGTTCATTGTGAGCACCATTCATCACTCGGCACACATTGAGTCAATAGCCGAGATTGTCCCAAACCTTTTGTTCAGTGTATCTAGAGTAATTGTAACAACTTCAACAATCCTGTTTCTTAAGTCGTGTAGAACAGCAGGTAGAGGAAGCACATACACATGATCCTATATGAACCCCCAAAGGTAAAATTTGCATGACGCCTGATTCGATCTGGAGGCCATGCGAAACAAGCTTTGTCATTCGGCCCTTTGCCAGCGGTCGGTTAACCTACGCCGCTAACGTCATATAACCAATCGCATACTGAACTATACTAGTGAGGTTGCGCACCATTTTGCTGCTAAATATAGTTCAGCTTATTATAATTGAGGAAAGAGCCATAGTAGATAAGAAACACCGATTACAGTTGTTTCAGCTAAAAAAAGACCCGTAAACTTTCCGCCGGGATATGGCAGAAAAACATTCAATTTAGGGAAGTCTTGTTGCAACTGCAACATCTCTTGGGGATTTGCTGACCCCCAGATTATGAGTGTTCACATGTCCGCTTAGGTGAAAAAAAATGTAGATTCATCACTGAAAACGACACGATCCAGGAAATCTTTATCGAAATGCAACTACATATCGTTTGCAAAGTTGGCTCGTAAACCTTAGTCTGTAGGCTTTAGAGCTTGTAATAACTCCAAACAATGAGGACATATTTAAACTCTATTGCGGTAGCCCAAGGATTAGTGAAAGAATTAATATCAGTATATTGCTGTACGTCTACTAATCCTTTATGAGGTATAATCTTACCTTGTTCTACTGCAGTTTCGGGTATTCACTCATCATCAGGAACAGTTAAAAACATAATTAGACACATATACGTAAACACGAAACATATTTCACTCCATCCAGAGGTTGTAATTTGTATAAATCATGCGAAAAGTCTACGCACTAATCCGACAATGTGGACGTTCGAAAGGCGAGACGACACTGGGGCCGGCTCTACACTTCTATGTATTATCAGTAGCCTATATTAGACGTTTGTTGGATATTAATTCGGGCTCTATACACATTACGACCTCCGCTTGGAGTGAAATGTGTTTGTATATGTGTCTAATTAGTTTTTAACTGTTCCTGATGATGGGTGAATACCCGAAACTGCGGTAGAACATGGTAAGATTATACCTCAAAAAGGATTTGTAGACGTACAGCAATATACTGAGTTGTAGGCATTTCCTTAACTCTCCATACAGTTGTCACTGGAATTGCTAATTCAAGACTAGCTTTTTGAACTGATTTCTTTGGGCTATGCGAATCTCTTATTTGTCCCATACTCTTCCCTTTACAAAGACAGCCGGTGTCTTCAAATGGATGATATTATCACTTGTATAATTACATTTGAACGCACTGTAACGAAGCAATAGTTGCACGACGCTGGGGGAGGAAGTTTGTTTTCCTTTTGTCCCCACGTTGCGATGTCAACTCTGCAACGACAGACCTTATTAATGACGTTCGGGAGCCAACTCTGCAACGTAGCCCCGACGCTCTTGTCTGTCTGTAGGATTTCCCTACTTTGTTACAGAATAAAGAGGTTATATCACCTACTGGAAGTTTAAGGCAAATTAATTTTAATAGCCTAGGTGATACAACTCTGGTTAAGATAACTATGCCTATAGTCACCTTAAATAAAAATATTTTATTAAATTCCTTCCAGTTATTCAAGTTACTATTAACTTTAAATTTGCTCAGCTCAGTAATTAATATTATATTTATTTGACAATCTCTGAGGAGTGAGAACAGTGGAACTTTACCTAGAATAATTAAATTATTTGTGCTTTGTGAAATTTCGTTGGAAATGCCAACTTTGCGTTTCAGCCCTTCGATATTGATCATACACTGAAAATAACTTATCATATAGGATACTTAGATAATAGGAATTTCTTGAACAAGGTAAATTATTTATATTAATTGAAATCAAAAGAAAATTTATTCAATAAAAACTCAAAATACTCTGTGGTTCTTTCCACTACAAAAACATAAATTTTAAACTAAATTTATTATTTACATAAATTTTAACTCTTTTAGGTAGAACCATTTATTATTTATTTATACTTAATTATTCCTTCTTCTTTAATATTTATTATTTAATTATTTAATTATGAAAATGATTTTAAATATTTAATTTACAAGATTAATAAGTTTATATTTTGAAAAACTTAATTTTTTATCTCAACCCAGTATCAATAATTATTTAAATTTAACTCAGGCAATATTTTAATAAGGGATATCGTAACTTTTCTGACAGACCTTTTATTACTGCGACCCTGGACTCTGAACACCTTTCCCAGGAAGGTTGATTGAAATACAGCTTCCCTGAAGTCCGGTTATCGTTGGTGCGGTTGAACGTCTCTCGTGGTCTCAGCTTTTGCCTGGTTTGACTTTCCCTGATGTCTTCTAACGCCTTCCCTGATGTCTTCTAACGCCTTCCCTGATGTTTTCTAACGCCTTCCCTGATTTGGTTTCCGCTTCTTATTCCAGTAGTCCTTCAAAGTCCATGTGCTGTTCCAGTTATTGTCATTACATCAGTCCTGTGATTCTTGTAGACTACGTCATTTATAGGTTTTTTGACGCACCGGCTATATAATTAACTCTAGCGTAATTCACTCAAACTGTTCAAACGTTTTTTCACTGTCTGTAATGCTAACTGATTTTACACTGTTTTTGTTCATTTAACTCGTATTTACGTTTGATAAAATTTTAATGAGAACTGTTCTTTGAAATATTATATTGCATAATATTATAAGTAATAAAAATGTTCACTGTTTGATTTACACATATCTTACTGCTGTCTTTATAAAACACTGCTTCTAAGTACGTTACTTTAACCTCGCAGATCCGTCTGATGATCTAATGATGAATAATGCAATGAAGAATGGTGAAAGCTCGAAAGATGAAAGCTAAAAGGTGAACGCTAAAAGATGCGCGGCTCCCGCTGTACTCCGCTTATATGGACTCCTTTGCCGCCTTCCGAGTACCAACTGCCTTTCTTATTCTTCTATCCCTTGTTCGATATCTCGCCATGCAACTTGTATTAATTTCTTTAAGTTTTAGGTTGGTACTACCCCCACTAACTTCTTCGTTAGGCCTTGCCATCCGCTAATCTATCTCTCCCCTCCTAACATTTTCTCCTATTGTCTTACGTATTTTCATCGTAGTTTTCCTTTAACTGCTTTTATGAACTTGCGGTTTTCGTAATCGTATTCCTGATACATTTTCCTGTCTTCTCAAACTTGAGTGATGGTCGTACTACGTTTGGTTCGCTTATGGCGCTGCCTCGCGTATTCCGCGGTTTTTCCTCGCGAAAACTTTTCTGGTTTTGAAGGAAAATCTTTTTTCTTTTTTCTTCTATGTTGGTTATTATTTTATGATATACTAGCCAAAATTTCCATTCTGTCCGAAGATTTTTCTTCTGTATTTGGGACTTGCAAAATTTGCCAAATTTAACATTTACTTTTGAATTTGAATTTTTACTTTAAAATTGATACTTTCGATTGAGATTTACAATTTTATACCCTTACTACTTTCTTAACACTATGTTATTATTTTTACCACCTTTTTCATTCTATTTTTAGCAAAATATAGGTATGAACTTTCTCACCTATTATTTTAATTAATTAACAATTTATAAACTTTTTATCTTATAAAACTTTTACTTCTTTACAACTTGTTTACTTTTTCATTTTCCCTTTTTCATTTTTTATGGTGCTTTTTCACCTTCAAACTTTAACAATTATCTCTAACTTTTAAAATACCAACAATTCCTTAATTTGTTATTTAACATTTTTTATTCAATTTTTCTTACGCTTTTCAAAAATATCTTTTTCATTTAATTTTGATGAAATTTGAGAATTTCCTATAACTTTAACTCTTTATAACTTTAACATTTTTTATTTTACAAAATTGTGACTTCCATGAACAATGTTACCACCTCCCGTGTTTCACATTTACCCATAAAATTCATCAATTTTATACTTTTATTTAACACCTTATTCCTGTATGAAAACAACTAATTTTTCTAAGTCTTTCTAGCAACTTGAAACAAGTTCCAGGACAAAAGTCCATCTCTGTTGACACAGTACAGTTGGCCGGGACTTGTCGTATTCTAATCTAGTTAAGTATAGGGTGTACCTCAACTTCTGCTATGAAATCTTGATTTTTGCAGTTTTACAACAAAACTCAATTTTTCACGCATTGCATAAGGTTTATCCGCTGCAGCACATTGCACTGTAACTACAGATTCAGTCCTTGCAAACTGTAAAACGCAAAAAGCTTTCTGTTCACTAGATGTCATCTTTGATATTAGCGCTTTCTAAGCGAAGATAGAGAATACAGTGCATGCCCACTGGTGTACCAACAAAACTCTCTTGGTGGTGTTTGAGTTGTTCTTACATTTGATGTATTATTTATAATTGTAAGTTAAATGTAATAAATACTACAAAGCCTGATATTGATCAACCTCTTACAAAGCCTTAAAACTCTTATATTCATTTTGAAACACCATGTATTTTGGAGAATTGCAATTGAGCCTAAAAGTACAAAGTTAATTATTTTTCCTACATAAGTATTAATTCCATTAAAGGGAGAATCGGTGTGTTTTACCACTGAAAATCCTGTATCAGTTGTTTCCTCGCATTGTCATTCTACCATTACTATTGAAAATAATGGGTCCAAATAGTTTAAAAAAATTAATAAAAAACCAGAAAAAATATTATTCTTGTAACTAACCACAATGGGCACGTGGAGTGAAAACAAACAAAAATTTAAGTGTACTTTATAGTTGTAGAGAATAAGACAATATGCTTTTATTTGAATTCAAGTACACCACTACATTAGCTTACAGTATTGGCATACTCATTTTAGTCTAAGAGCTTATAAAACTTATTTTCAATTTGATTTATAAATGCATTTTATGTGTCTTTACAGGGGGTGACTAGCCAGACAGTATGATTTAGGTCAAGTCCACCACATATTTTATTCTTAAATAACTATTGAGCTTGACTTGTGAGAAAGTAACTAGATAAACTGAAACCTGAACACAAAATCTCACAACAAATATGTTTACTAACTTCAAACTATTTTAAACGACAATGTCGCCACCCTCAGTGATGCACGGGCCACAGTAATCAAACTATTACTTGCCAAAAGTTTGATTTTTTCCAAAAAAAAAATCAAATTTTATTGTTAGTCCTAAAATTTGCACATATATTTCTATATTGTTAGTAATATCAAGAAAAAAATTTCAGACTGATCAAACCTGGCAAAGCAACGTAGAAGACGATTTTTAATGCATTTTTTATAAACTTAAAAAGCGTCGACACAGAGTTTGCCAGGTCCAAAAAGTCTGCCAATGTTTTTCTCTGTGCAAATTTGAAGACTTACTAAAATAAACGGTATCAGTTAACTGACACAAACTTTCTCCCAACTTACTGTAGTCAAAATAATATTGTTTTCAATCATTTTATTTATTACTATTTAGAACAAAACAAAAAAATAATATTCTACCTACGTCAATCGTATAAAAAAATTATTTTCCTAGGCGGGATTTGATCGCGCGACCTTTGAATTACTGGACGTGATCGCTACCATGGTGCTACCCCGTGCGGCCGTCGCCGCGATGCTAGATTGACAACATAAACTTGTTTATTTTTAAACATTTCCCCATAATTATAAAACGCCGAAGTTTTGTTAAAAGCGGGTGGTGTCATTTTGTTTGGCATCTTAAGCACTATAAATACTGAAAATTTGATCAAAATCGTTAAAGCCGTTTTTGAGAAATTTGCATTTTTGTCGTTTTTTATGGGTTTTTAGGGGTAAATTACCCTTAAAAATTCTAAAAAATGAAAAAAATACCTGGAGATATTAGGGTTTAGTACCTACATACCAAATTTCATGAAAATCGGACCAATAGTGTCCTCTCTGGTCGTGTATACATACTGACAGACAGACACCACTCTAAAAACACTTTTTTGGGTTCAGGGAGCACCAAAACAAAAAATTCCACTAAAAATATTTTTGGGTTCAGGGAGCACCAACACAGATAATTGCACTAAACCATTTTTTGGGGTTCTGGGAGCACCAAAACAGATAATTCAACTGAAAATTCAAATTCGAACATTTTTACAAAAACAATACTTTCTCCATATACTACGTATAGGGTGGAGAAAGTAAAAAGCTTGGGTTGGGTGATTGTGCCGATTCATTCTAAAGTCGTACATACTTACATAAAAGGGTTTTTTTTTTTAAGTTTCAGGGCTTATGAACCATATTGAAAATAAATATTACAAGCTCTCAGTGCATTTATGTACAATTGATGTTACATTAAAGATTATAACTTAGATGTATTAGTAGAATGACTATTCACTTTACTAGCATAGTGTCTACTTGAAGTAAGCAGAAGATATTTGAGGTTAAGTTACATTCATACTTGTAAGTTAAGTTACTTTGTTAAGTTCGAACTTGTAACCTTCCAGTTATAAAAACTAATTATTTATGTCATGAAATTAAAAGCCCCAAGTTGGCAGCACCATTCTGTAACTTTCTGATGGGTTAAAGCCTCACTTGGCATCGCCATTTAAAATTTATTGAGTAAAAACAAAACATTTAACTTCTCAGGGTAGAGTTTGTTAGCTCAAAGATATAGGAGATCGGTTGCAAGAAGTGAAAATACATCGAATTACTTTAAAATATTTTTTGAAACATATTTATTGTTAATAAAAATTAAAGACAGACATATGAAAAAAAATTGTAGGATCAAATATCAAATGGTTGTTTAAGGAGAGCTTATAAGAGAAGATATAAAATATTTCTTACATACATCTGGTTTTAATTTAAAAAATTACCAAAGTATTTTAATACACTGTTTAGTGTGCACAGTTTTACCCCGCTGTGTTTTAAATGTATCTTTTTGTTCGATAATTGCCCATCTTATCACTTGAGGTCCCACTGGCTGCCATTTTCGATAAGGTTAAGATAGAGACCTCTAATTTGTGCCATTCTTCTTAATTTAGCAAGCCCTTTAACATGAGGTATCACTTGATGGGGGTTTGTATCTACTTATTCCAAAGAAGGGGGGGGGGGGGGGCCTTTTTGGACACCGCTATATACATTTAAGCAAAAAAACCTTTCAGTTATGTTTGGCTAAGCAGTATAAATTACTTAGATCTTTTCTTCGTAACACTAACAGTTGTCTGTTACTTATATTCCAGGTTCCAGGCATAAATATGCCACTTTCGGAAATTGGTTATTACATGCTGACTTTATTAATGTGCAGTGTTGTCCATGAACTTGGGCATGCTATTGCCGCCGTCAGGTAAAACTAACAGTATAATTTGTTTTATTTCTAAGGCACCGTATTTATGAAGGATTTTGTGATTTTTTTTTAAACATTGGAAAACTGATGTCAGAATTATTTTTAGGTGTGCCGAATGGGCGACAGAAAAAAATCAATTTTAAAGCATGCATACATTATAAAAATTTTCTGTCTAACCACAATAGTTTCTGATTAATAATAATCAGAATTTATTTTTCAGAGGAATAATCAGAATTTAACTTTGTGATTACCAACGTCTAATCTGATAATTTGAGCTGTAATTTTATATTTACAAACACATTAGAAAAGCCTAATCCTTACTACATCATGTAGCTCGTGATCCTTACTATGCTTAGGGTTAAGCTTTTGAAATCGGATTAAATTTAGTTTCATACTCGTAATTCATAATATACTAGGGTAAATAATGTTGCAGTGAAACTTTATATTTAAGCACTTAAATACAGGGTTATTAAAACAGATGAACCCAATTTCATTAATTTGTATTTTACCAAATATAAATTGGGTCTACACACCAATGGAAAGAGGAAGTTCCAAAGTTTTATTTACCACTGCTTGGGCGTTGATAGTTGGGTAAACGGGCGCTAGGTAAACGTGTTCTGTGCCTTATCGCAGATAAAAGTTTATGGACCATTCATTTCTGTGGAAAACACTGTAATTGGAATAATATACCTGGACATGTAGGAGTAATGGTTTTATCCTCGACTTACCAAAGATTCACAATTAGTTCATTTTCCAACAGGATGGAACTTCGCTCCATTGGCACTGTTATGTCCGAAGATTTTGAAATCAATCCCTTCCTCGGCGACGGATAGGTCACATGGGAAATCAAGACCGTACTCTACATTACTGGCCACCGAGATCTCCTGATATGACCTTTTCTTGTAGGGCTATGTTAAGGAAGACCTGTCTTAACATATTTTTGACTATCCCTTTATTGTTGGTACATAAAACCAGTGGCGTATTCAGAGGGGTCGCCCCCCCCCCCCAAACTTCAGGCAAAAATGTAGCAAAAGCTACTAGCATGAAGAACTAATCTACAAATTTACTAACATAACTAACAAAATATTTAAACTAACAATAGTACTGTACAATTTAGGGTTGCCATATCACCGTATTTCCCCGGAGTTTTCTGGGGTTTGAGGGTAAAAATTTAGCTCCGAGGAATTTCCGCAACTAACGAAAATCTCCTCTTTTTAAAATTTTTCCAAAAAAAGTTATATATCGCAAATTTTTTGTTAATATCATATTTAGGAATAAAAATGTATTTATGTTAAGAACTTTATTGTCATGGAACTTTATTACCAAAGCTAAACCCTCTCTTCCTGTTTACTCGAACGTCTATTATTTGTTACTCTTTGGATTTTTTCGGCGGAAAACTTTGTTAGCTTTCGCCTATATTCGCAGTTGCCGATCGCTAAAAATGTACGAAGATTTACGGCTCCAAGGACCAACGGAACCGAACCAAGATAAGCTGTTTAGCAGCCTTATTATACAAGGCTGACTAGGGATTAGTTTTACAACGAAACTTATTCATCGATGTACTTTATGTAATTTTGTTATATGATTCACAAAGCCTGTGTTCAGAGGAATGTATTGAAATATTCAAATAATGCACAGCTACCGTCAGCGTAAATAAACCGATCGTTTATTTTTCTGACCAATGTATAGGCTCTTAATACTAATAATCCGTGACAGTCGAAAACTCCGTGCCATAGTGTTCCAGGCCATACATTATACTGCATCTTATATTAAATAAAGTGCCAGTGCCCAATTCAACCACAAATAATGTCAGCAATATATTGTAATTTATTGTAACTTGACATTTGTATAGGTGTTGAAAACAAGTTAATCTTAATAGCGTATTTTCATGTAAAAAAAAGTGTGAAATATTTTTGACAATGGGGGGGTTTATACCCCCCTCCCCCCTGGTTACTCCTATGTGCTGGGCCACCCCCAAACCTTCAATCCTGGATACGCTACTGCATAAAACTATTATGAGATTTACTCAATCCAATGTAAGGAGTAGCAAGATTTTGTTTATGCAAAAGGTGTTAAGAACCAAAAAAGGTCTTAAGGTGTTAAGAACCAACAGTTTAATTTATCCTTGATATAACAGACTAATTGGTGTCCTTTGTAATGAAATTCCATTGTATAATATAACTGGGCAACATTTATCTTGGCTTCATCTTATAGATTAGAAGCTAACTAATGGGCATACACAAACGATAAAAACAATTCAAAACATTTAAAAAAAAGTTACGATAAGAATTCAAACTAAAAGACTCTTACACACTAAGACAATCATAACTTGGAAATAAAACAAGTGACAAAAATAGGCGTGTGAGTACTAGTGACAGTATGATTAAATAAGAAATAATTGTTATTTATTTTAATTTAATCATGAGATTATTTTTAAATCACTTGATTATTTCGGCAATACATAACAGATTGTGAAGAACTTATTATACATGTACTGTTATCTTGAATATGGAATTTTTTGTAGAGCGCAGCTCAATAGCTCGGCTACAAAACTATTCTGGATGTATATTGAGATCCACTGTACTAATATCATTAATGTGATACCTTAAGGTCGAGCACACAAGGGGCGGCTGTTTTGGGACAAAGGTTACAAATTAGTTTCGCTGTACAACCAGAACAAAACTTGTTGATCAGTTGGTGTCTACTCAAGCAGTGCGTTGGTTTTTGTGATAAGGAAGTCATAATTTATTATTATCAATACCTCAGGGTTTTCAAATGAACTACTGCATTCTTCTTGAGTGGGCGGTCCAAATCTTGTGCACGTCAGCATCAACTGCTTATTGTGCTTTCATATTAAGGATGTCAAACCCCTAGTTATCGCTGTCAAGGTCCATAAGCTTAGTGAACCTAAGGATCCTTTTGACAAGGTTGTCCTGGGAGTTGTTTTGTCCCTTGGTTAGTTTTCCAAAGGTTTCATTACTTACCTGTTCAAGCCTCTCACGCTCATAGATCAGGTGTTCGGCAGCTTCCTCCTGCAGGGCACATTTCCTGCATTTGGGATCTTCGGTGAAGATGCCCATGAGTTTCCTGTTATTAGAGCTACTACCATCTTTACATTGCGCCGCTTACGCAGCTTAAGGGTGTCCGATATAATTTGCCTAGATGGACCAAGAAGTGAGAGTGTACTCATCCTCAAACCTGGGATGCTCTCCCACTTCCTTCCGAGTTCTAGTCTTGCCCAATCAGAGATAACTTGCATAGCTGATGTCTTGGATATACTGCAGAACAGTTCAGGTCCTATGAATTCAGTTGCTGACGCCTTATTTGGCAGTCTATCTGGGCATTCATTTCCACCTGTTCCAACACGTCCTGGTACCCAACAGAGTGTGAGTCTGTCGAGGCCTGCCAGATGTACTGTGGACTTGACGCATTCCCAGACTAGCTTTGACCTGAATCCATTCAGAGCTTTCAAAGTTGTGTGTGTATACAGATTTCTGTGTTCATGTGTCACAGTCTAAGATTTTCTCTGACACATTCCTATATAAAGCGATGATTTCTGTTTGGAATACTGTTGGGTGCTTCCCCATTGGCATGACACATTCCAGCCTTGGGTTGCCGCCATAGATTCCTGCACGTGTACTCTCCTTTGTTTTCAAACCGTCCATAACTACTAGATTACTTGCAGGGGTTTTAACATCTCTCCATCGTCCCCGTTGGATAATAATTTATACAATAATAAAAAACTCCTGAACTTTTCACCCCTGACATAATCACGTGGGCGGCCACCTCTTGCCAAGCTTTCTCCGTCACTTCTTTCCTTGAACACCCAGGAAGTTTATAATAATAAAATTTCTTGTGTTTCTCCACCTCTCCAATGAATTTTAAGTTGTTCTTGGTCACTCATGTTAATAAAAAACAGAATATAACTACCAAACACCTCGTTGTTCGGTGCAAAGCAACTGCGATCTCGGCATACAACCAGTGTGAATTTGATTGCAAACTAATCTCATTCCAATCCCCTCGTGTGCGGATCCCCACAGCTATACTCTGCCAAGGTCACAAAACAGTTGCGAGCTCGACTGGTTTGCAATCTTCATCCCAAAACAATCGCACTTTGTGCGCTCGGCCTAAATCAATTGTTACAGATAATATAGAAGGCAGGCACAATCACTATTTTATTAATAAGCTTTTTAAGGTTTCTTTAAAATATTGCTTTATATGGAAGATTTTCTGTAATTCTGATTAGATAATTTTGCCTTTAAAACACTTGATAAGCTATGAAGGAAGTAGATTGATTACTTAGTAAAGTATAATTATTATAATGTTTTCAGGGAAGACGCTCGTGTTGTAGGTATAGGCATGGTAATAGCGTTAGTGGTGCCAGTCGCCTATGTTTCACTAGACCAAGTTGAATTACTGACAGCTGTCAAGCAGTTGCGGATACTTTGTGCGGGGATATGGCATAATGTTGTTTTGGCAATGGTCGCAACATTGATATTCTTCTTAACGCCGTGGGTTCTCTTGCCATTTTATGACTGGGGAAGTGCTGTTCAAGTCCAAACTGTAGAATATGTAAGTAAGAATTTTATTTCTATACACAACAAATCTTTAGTGACCTTTTACAAACACTGTGCAATTTCTGTTATAGTGATGTGTTTAAATTATCGACGATAATAAATAGTTATCGGTAAATGTTGAATATTCAGTTTTCACTAATCCAACTACTTAAAGCCACTACATTTCAGATTTCAACTAAGTATGTGGCATATATAAATTCTTTGAACCTTTTCCTACAAAAAAGCTATAGAACACTTTTGGATTGGGGTATAATTACTATATTTGGCGAATATTTGAAGAAAAAAAAACTTGCAAAACGCACCAAAATGGCTTGGCATCGGAAAAATGTTAACATGAACAGTTCTAGGGTAAAAATAAAATATTTTGATTTGTAGGCCAAAAATTAGTAAGAATTAAAGTAAATTGATGCCGACATTGATGTTTTGTTTGCATTTGCAGAATTCTCCACTATATGGATCGGGCGGGTTGCAGATTAGAGATCGAGTAACGTACATCAATGATTGTCCAGTTACAGATCTCTCCAGTTGGCAAGACTGTCTTGCGACTTCTGTTAAACGTAACACTCCTGGTTATTGTTTGCAATCGGAGTTTATTAAAGAGCACGATGAATCAGTACCAGGTAATTTCAGTTACCAAATCACAAATACTTGCTTGTTTGTATGCATGGTTTATGTTAGGAAGAAGTATTTTAAAATAATTTCAAGAATGGTACTTTGTGATGATTAACTAGGTAATCGATACAAACAGTTAGTTTCGGAGAAATTCAACCCAGAAAAAATAATAAACAATATAACAGTGCCAAGATAGTTGCAGCAAGTGATTTTAGAGTAGATGGTTCATGTATGTTAATTATATCCCTAAACTACTGCTACCTAGATAATTCTACTCTGTAACTATTGTTCTGCTGAGTACACGTCATATTTTATGTGTACTTTACTGTGTTTTGAAGTTTAAATTTATTTAATACTAGAGGCTTTGCCCAAGCATTGACATATGGTGATGCCAATGCAAAACACAAAATCCATAATTTTGTTCATAATTTTTATATTTTTCCAACTTTTTAACAGTAATTTTTATGGAAGTGATGATTGATTAGGACAGAGACACTTGGATCTAGGACCTAAGTTTGGTGTTGGGGATAGCTGTGACCTGTACATAATGTAAGACACAGATAGAAATAGACATACAATATCCCCAACATTTGTCTACAAAATCCCTAATTTTTTCTATTTTTTAAAAATTTGTTAACAGGAATTTTTAATATTTTCGCAATAAAAAGAAGCCTAAAATATTCTCTGAAAAGTCCTCTAAATGTTAATGAAAGATTCGTCAAAATCGGTTCTGCCATTCCGGAGATTAGCCTGGCCAAACAAACAGACAGACAACAAATTTATAGATGTGCGTTTAGATTTTGGTAATGGGTGAATAACCATTTGCGCTTAGAAGAAAGCTTATACAGTACAGTCTCGCTAATCAGGACTTGACGGACCGGACCCTGTCCGGATTAGTGAAAGTCCGAAATAGACGGAAAAAGCCTAAAAAATGCATGAAATGTATACCATTTGTGTTTTTAGTGAGAAACGTATTAAAATTGGTGTTTTGGTAATACAGTATACAGTAAATATCAGCGACCACAGAATTAAATAGACTGGTCAAGTTGAACGCAAGAGTGAAGCCAGTTTTAGAGTCAAATACACAATATGACGGATGCAAGTCACGAGCCGCCGGCCGACCGCCCGTACATGTTGCCACTTTACCCGCGAAACGAAGCTCGTGTTCTAATTGTTGTATGATAGAAAGTACAAAAAATACTTTCAGAAAATGTAGCTTTTCACGTATATTTCTCTCGCTTGCATGACGCACCTGCCCTAAAAACAACAATTTTTCTCGCAATGCAACTTTTTGATGTCACGAATTAAAAAGTATAAAAAAGTTTGGACTTTATTCGATTTTTAAAGTGCCAAAACATTTTTATTTTCAAATTGTGAACACACCATTAGCGTCCCACACTATTAAACTGTAAGTTTGTCAAATTTGAAAGATTTTCGAGCATTTTCAGTTATTGAAACCACAGTGTAAATGAATAATGGGCACTGAAAATTTCACTCCAGACGTCTAGCGAAAAACAAATCGAAAAGGGACTGTTGATTCGACAGATAGTTAGACAGACAGTCTGCAGTCAGGTTTAGTGCGGCGAGCTGGTGAAGTGAGTCAATTCCTTGAAATACTTGTAACACTGACAGCCATGTAACAGAAATACTACATGATGATAATAAATTAACAATTTCCCATAATGACTAAAGCATAGAGGTTTGGTCTGAAATAAAATGAAGGACGCAATATATATAATAATAAACATTTATAATTCTTGCATACATATAAATTCTTTTGTGACGCAAAGCAATTAAAGTAAAATCATTTAAATAAAAGTAAATAAAGTAAAAGGCAGACTGTTAGTAAATAAAATAAAAGCAGACTTAAAATATATTAATCAATAAAGGTATGTAACGTGTGTGAACTGTATAAGAAGTTATTTTAACCGTTCGCTTCAACCGCACTACTTGTTAAAATAACTTCT
>JAGFPH010001768.1:106354-153431 GCA_018207615.1 Philaenus spumarius | reverse complement strand
AGAAGTTATTTTAACAAGTAGTGCGGTTGAAGCGAACGGTTAAAATAGACAATTAAATGATTACACAATAGACAGTTTGGTGAATGTTTAAAGAACAATTGAAATTAAAGAATAAGCACATGTGAAAAAATTAAAATATGTATCAGCGAATATAACAGGGCACAACATAACATCGGTACACAGGTGTCGGAACGCAGTACAAACAACAAGCGTTGAAACAAGTCTCGTACAGAAGGCTTTGTACGGCACGAAGAACGTTCCAGAACGCTAAATATGGCGTAGTACTTTGTATGTGTGGCAAGCTGCAGGTGATGTGAGATTTATCGAAATATGTAGTCGTTTCATTTGAATGGCAATAAATGTCATTTTAAAGTGAAGTAGAGGTGCTTCGGCGTTCGTGAGAACTTACAAAATAAAATCGATGGTGTAAACTTTGTGATAAATGAAGTTGTAGAAGGTCGCCCATGTGCTTTGATAAAACGCGCGTAATGGTTAGTGGTGCTTCATGTTAATGGTAAATACAACAAAATCCTAGGTAAAAAACAGTGCAATGAATAACGCAGTAAGTAATAATGGCCATAGGACATAAATTTTTCAGTCTGCAATTATAAAGTTTTCGATTGTTTTAACAAATAACTTCTTTTGATTTTTATTGCGTCATACTTCTAAGCTAGGCTTGACTACACTTTGTACAGATTTGTATATAATTGACTTGTTTGTTTGTTTCTTGTAATGTTGATATATTTTGTTGTAAATGATCACTTTTTGACAATGTTTGAGTAAACGAATAGTTGTTCCGCTACAATGTCTTAGACTCCTTTATTTAGCCACGTACATCCACTAGTCATTACTTTGCAGCCAAGTATTCACCCCTGAGAAAATTGAATTAACATAATAAATCATTAATAGTAATTAGTAATTATAGATAGATAAATGCATAAGTACTAATGGAGCATAAATAGAGTTATATGTGGATTATTATTATTATTATTATTTTTTTTTTTTATTTGAGTTAAACGAAGGTGATATCAAGGTTTTTATGAGTAAGGTGTAAGGTGAATTAAGGTAAAGTGGAGCTTAAGGTGTATGTTAAGGTGTAATTCTACGTTGGAGTTAGAGGAAATACATGATGTATGGTGATTTTTAGTAAATGGAGGTAAAGTAGTAAGAAGTGTTCTTGGTGATTTAAAGTAATGTTATGAGCGATGATTATTTGTATTAAAGGTGAATAAGTAGAGGAAGTGAGGGAGAGGTGATAATTATTAGAAAATAATCCACATGTAGCATTTTTTATTATTTTTGAGTATTTTTTTTATTTTTGAAACTTTTACCGAATCCCATTTTTTTTAACAGTTTTATATATTATATATTTTTATTTTTGTAACCTTCCGTTACATACTGTGGGACAAAAGATATTGGCCGACAAGTTTTATCCTCGGATGAGCTTTCTCTTCACGCTAAAAGTAGCCAAGGACAAATGAACCCTTACTATTTTCGCTCTCGGCAAACTTCAATTGCGTGTACTGTACCCAGTAAAATACTGCAATTTCTATTTTTTTTTTATTTTTAGGGCTGTCCGGATCATTGGAGACCGTATTAGCGAGACTGTATTGTATTTTGAAATCACAGACTGACACTTCAATTTTATTGATATGTACATATAGATTTTATTCTTTTGTGATTGATTGCACTGTTCATAATGATGTATTATGTCAACATAACTTGACCAAACAATAAAATTGTCAATAAATAAAATGAAATAAAAACTATAATATACATTGGTATTATTTTTCAGCCAAACATCTTGCGGCTGGTGCAGTAGAGTGCTGTGGCAGCAACTCTCCGAGACATTTATGTTTTGAATATTTGGAGAGCGAAGATGAACCCTTGGAGCTGCCGCAGTTTTCTTGTCTCAATGTCCGTAGAGTTGTAGAGCTTGCTGATTACATGTGTTACAAATCGAGCGATTGTCCGGTGGGGCTCCATTGTTTCCGCCCCTCTTTAGAAAACGCTACAAAATTAGTTCTTATAAAAAGAAATGTTGGAAATATTGTAATCTTTTTAGGGCATCCGGCTGAAATCTATCATACCGTAATGGTTAGCGATTACATCAATTTATATCCCCTTTTTCCATCTTCTATACCCGAACGTATTAAGCTGCTCGCACAGTATATGAGCTCGTTTTCTTTTGGGATGGCAATTTTAAACATCATACCATGTTTTTATTTTGACGGGCAACTCATTACACGGGCGTTAATAGATATATATTTTTCTAAAAAAATACAGCATGCTAGCGTAAGGCATGCAATTTCCTTGTGTGTAACATTTATTGGGACTTTCATTTTAATGATATATTTAGCCGTAGCATTCTGGTCGGTATTATTATAAGAAGCAGAAAAGTGTCGTACTTATTAACACATTCGGCTAACCAATTCGATTCTAAAAAAGTTTTGTGATTTTAAATAAGAAACATTATTCAAGTTTATCACAGTTGAAATAACATTCTCAAGTATTATTATTGCTATCAATGTTGGATGATATTGGATTAAGAAGTATTATTAAAACATCTTTTTATAAAAGTTACTTAACTTAAAATATGTAAAAAAAATAAACAAGTTTCCACTTTTAACTACATATAAAATTATAATGGCTAAGCGAATAAAACACGTTTAGTAAAAATTAATAATCTTTAAAAATTTGATGAATTTTGACTGACTAACTTTCTTTACTTAGGGCTAAGTTATAGTTTGAATTAAATGATTGGTTACTTGAAGAATCAATTTATTCATTATATTATAATGCCTCCAGAACTGTGGTATAGACTATAATAGTTTACATACCTTAATGTCCGTCTACAGTCCTTTTTCTTTTTGTTGGGACTACCGGTTTCGGAGTCAAACCTCCATTTTCAAGTTACAAACACACACGTAATTGTTCACTGAGCTACATTTAACAACACTTTGATGAAGAACAGATCCAAGTGCTTGCGAGTGTTAGCAGCACTCGTTGAGAAATCCAGTTGGATTCTCTTGCTATTTAAAAGAATTATATTTTTACTATATAAATAATAAAATGAACAGTTTCTTACAAAACCATTTAATAGTCTAACGCATTTCGATGGCCAGGTTATCATCAATGGTGACGGTCACAGTTACGTGATTTGGTCATCGAAACACGTTTGACTGTTAAATGTGTTTTGTAAGAAACAGTGTTTATTTTATTATGTATATAGTGTTTCTTTCTCGTAAGTACATTTCAAGTTTGATTTGTATTGTACAGAGTGATTCAGGAAGAAACGGAGACACTTTCAGGATGTTTCTACTAGTGAAAGTAAAGAAAAAGGTTTGTATAAACATAGTTTTTTAAACGCTTCTTTTTCCGGTTATCCACCATTTTATTTTTATTAAAATACTTCATATATGGAACGCAAATTTTGGATACTTATTTGGTATGACATATTTGACTTATGTACAAAAAACCCAAAAAATTTTTCATATATTTTCAAAATGCGGTTGTTTAAATTTTGTATGTTATATACCTCGAAAACCTCCGACTTTACAAAGAAATTTCCTTTTTAAAGGAC
Organism: Philaenus spumarius; assembly: GCA_018207615.1. Classification (NCBI taxonomy): domain Eukaryota; kingdom Metazoa; phylum Arthropoda; class Insecta; order Hemiptera; family Aphrophoridae; genus Philaenus; species Philaenus spumarius. The sequence continues at coordinate 149,848 of JAGFPH010001768.1, read as the reverse complement.
AAACATAACAGGCATTTTATTGAGCGAAGCTCTTATACTACACTCTGGCTTTTTATTTCCACATACTCCTCCTGAACGGCTGAAGTGATCTGCACGAAATTTGGTACGGTCATAGTAACCAACTATGGGAAGGTATAAATCTGAAATGGTCCAAATCGGACGTCAGGGTTTTGCTCTACGGCCCTTTAAAGTTACAATGTTATTTTAATAGAAGAAATATTTTATTTGGTTTATTTACTGTATGTTAATTATACAGCTGTTAAAAGGATTACATCTAACTTCAGACTGTTACTATCAGCTGTTTGTAAATGCAATAGTTTTGTGGCAATTTTGTTGTTTTGCAGCTGTTTGTAAATTCAGTAGTTTTCTGTGCAATTGTTGTTTTGTTTAAGTCAGTGGTTTGTTTACCTTAAACAACAAACCAAATGAATATTATTTAAGGGCAAAATCGATTCGTGGTTATATTTCTCCAAAGTATTGATTAAAAAAAATACTTGCTCCGCTCAATATTGCAAGCAGACAACTGCATTGCATACCTAGTTATTTCTGTAACTTGAAAGTTATTGGCTAAAAACTAAAATTGTTGGCTTAAACTGTCGGCATTTTGAAAATATATGAAAAAACATTTTGGTTTTTTGTACATGGGTAAAACATGTCTTACCAAATAGGCATCAAAAATTTGCGTTCAATATATTTCCTACATCCAAAGATATTAAGTACAGTAGACTCTCATAAATCCGGATCTCGAAAATCTGGACTCCGGACCGCTAATCGGGAATATATATATATTTTTTTTTATAAAAAATCGGTAAACCCCACTAGATTACTCCGCATAGCATAAATTACATGTATTTTGTACCTTCGGGCACTCCACGTTTCAACGAAATTGACGTGGTTTATGATTCACAAGGCAGTGGAAGTTTCTGCCCAGATGTGTTTGTTACGTTAGTTGTAAGTTCTTTTTTTAGTTTGCTGCTCTAGGATTAAATTTTCATTTGTTATGTTTTATAAATAAATTTCCAACTTGTAGTATTGTTTTTACGCACTGTGTTTCTTTTGTTTATTTAAAGAGTTTGGAACAGTAATTTAGATTCTTTTTTATTAAAACCGTTCACAAACTTATTTTATTCATTTCTGTGTTTTACTTAATTGCAGTCCAGTACTGTATTATGTAAATTATAGTACCATAAGTTGATGTGCCAGAGTGTTAAAGTATGTTGGGTATCGGAACGGAGCGGCGGCAATAGTATGTGCGGCTTTCCATCGTTCTTATCGGCCGGCTTATGCCCGACCCCGGGACATCTGGATTTTTCGGAATCTGAATTTGCCATCCGCCCCATTAGTCTGGATTTTTGAGAGTCTACTGTATTTTGTAAAAAAAACAAAGTGGTGGATAACTGGAAAACGAAGCATTTCCGAACCTATGTTTATATGAACTTTTTTCTTTAATTTCACCAGTAGAACACGTTCTGACAGTTTTTCAGTTTCTTCCTGAATCAGCCTGTACAATCTTTCCTATACCCGTTTCTGCACTTAACTTGCTATTTATTTAAAAACTTTCTTCAAATAATTATTATATCTAAAGACCTATTAAATTATACAGCAGAAGTATATCTTATTACATTTTTGTACTTTGTGGATGTGACTAAATCTAAAATGTTATCACTTATGAATTTTTAAGAAATTAAATAATTTCAGAAACATTTAAAATTAAAAAAAATATTTTTTCAAAACTTGTTTAGTTTTAAGGTACTTAATTTTTAAATAGAGCTAAACAACATACAAAATATTTAAGGAAACAGTTAAATACTACTTTGAACTGATAGGTACACGATTACTTCCTGTAGACCCTATCACAGCCTCAGTTTTTTATAACACAGAATAGACTTTGATGAGAATAATAATGACAAATGAGTAAAATAAATATAATTACAAACACTTTAATAACACTAACAATGATTGTTATTATTATTTAGAGTCAAATAAATTGTGATTTGTTTGTCTGGTTGTAAATATAAGGTATAGTACTTTAAGATTGTATTTTATTTATTATTAGGATTATCTCATTGTACTTTTTCTAAAGTAAATAAACGTTAGTAGTAAACTGTGTATTGTTAATGTTTCCTTTCAAATATTCACTACATTTCTTATTTGTGTCAATGTTTAGTTCACCTCAAAGGGTGACAGAATACATGAAGATGGTCATCATCAAAATTGTTTATTTATAATAATAGTCACTTTTAGAAAAAAAGGTTTTTATGCAGTTAATTATTTAAACAATAATGTATAAAAGAGAACGAAAATGTTTTCTGTTCATTATAAGATTTCTGCTGACACTAAATGTGTTGGTAGAAAACATAATAATCTAAGGAGGGGGGTTTTAAACATTTGGTTTTTAAATTTGTTAATGTCTTTCCTTAGTTTTGTTTGTTGCGTTTCGGATAGACCTCATCATCGGAAGTGTTCAATTATTGTTCTATTCTAAACCTTTGTAGCTTATGTAATTTTAGTATCTGTACTACAACTTGAAGAAAGAGACTACAAAAATGGGCCAATGTCTTCCTCCTTCATCACCACTCAATGTCGCTTTTGATTCGCAAATTTTTTTAGCACCATGCGAATTTTGGCTCTTCTCAAAAATAAAAACGTGCTAAATGGAAAATGTTTTGATACCATTCCCGACATTGAGATGACCACAACCCAGCAGCTGAAAGCCCTTCTGCAAGAAGCCTTCCAGCAATGCTTCCAATCGTGGATTCAACTTTGGAACAACAAGTGCATCGCTAGCCAAGGACAGTACTTTAAAGGAGATTAATTCAAATTCTTTGTAATAAATTATTCACTGTATTTTTTTTTCATCACACCTAGTAAGTCTGTTAAATGTTTAGCAAGTAAAATTTTGTTTTCCACCTTGTTAGCTATCATCACATGAAATAATTAAAATTTTGCTTTTATAAATAAAAAGTATTTAAAAAGTGATGGTTATGGTTACACAACGGTAATTTCTAAGGTATTTTGGAATAGATACAAAAAAATTTAGAATAATCATGCAGTTGCAAGTATTATAATACTTTTAATTACAGTATCTAAATAATATTTTTACAAATATATATACAGAGGTTACATTCAGTTCCAAATTAATTATTTTCTACTTTACAGAGTTATAAGCCACTGAGTTCTAATGACTGACGAAGTTCTTTCAGAGACCTTTCTCCATGCTTGATCATCATTTTGATATCATACTGGAAATAATTCAAACATATTTACAATAAATTTTACATGCATTTTACCCTAAGGTGAAATTAAAAATCAACTGATATGTTTTTAAAATAAATTTAAATTCTCTTTAAAATTAATTCTTTCATCAACAGTTTTTCCTTTCAATTAGGCCTAATGTATCCAGTTGACAATTATTTCAAAAGACAATTTGTTATAACATTTGTTACATATTATTAGTGAATTACCACAGGAAAGATGAGTTGTTGCAGTGACTCTTAAGGGGACCTTACACGATCAGTAATACTGTCATTACCTGTAATGTCATTACCATCAAAAGTATTACATCATTACTCCTGCTTCATTACTTTTTAACCTTACACGATCATTTCTAATGACATTACTTTTCTTCAGTATTCGTACGTTTTGTGTACGTATGTTGACGGGACTATGTTTAACAATGAACTGAGTAATGTCATTAATAATTATGGCGTACCCTACACGATCATTATTAATGACATTACCCCCACAACAAGCCAGTAATGACGACTTAAAATCAGAAAATCCGGATTCTCGTCATTACTAGGCATCATTCCAGTTTTGTCCCCCTTACACGGTCAGTATTAATGTCATTATTATAAAATAATGACAGTATTACTGATCGTGTAAGGTCCGCTTTATGAGACTTAATGTTGGAAATAGTCAATGAGCAACCAAATCATGATCCCCAGAACATGTTTTGGAGTAGGGTATCATTTATAAATTTTATAAATATATGTATTTATGTGTTCACACTCTAACTGCCATTTTTTACATCTGATTTGGTACACACGTTGGTTTTCTAAATCGTTTGGGCGAGTTCTTTAGCCAAAGATTCCAACATCTGGAAGCACGTTTTTTAAACGGAAGTAATATTTTTTTAGACTTTTATAATAGAATGAAACTGTGTTGGTGTTTTATCTAAAAAATAAATAGGTGATTATCCTGCACATTTTGTATTTTTATACGACCTTGTAGCCCATCTGGTTCCCCTAAAATCGATAAAAACTTAAAAGATACCATTAAGCATCCGGTTCAAATCCACATGGGGGATTTTACTGTGGGGCCAGCATCCAAACTATGAAAATATCTTAATAATTTTTAAAATGTGGCTCGTAAAACTCAAAAATTATGGTCTTGTGAGTTATACAACATATATTATTTGCCGATGCTAAAAGGGATAAGATACATTTCTGTTATTCATCTATTTCTGTAAACCTTTATGGCCCTATTGAAGGTTGGAGGTCATTGAACAAAATACCTCGTCAGTATGGTGTTTGTTGGCCTTGAAGTCTTGCCTTGCCCATTGAATCAGTTCCTTTTGGCTTTCGGTGTTTGGTACCTTTTTAATTGTCCTCAATATTTCTCTGTACAACTTGAGAACCTGTTGGTGTAGCATAAACTAAAACAGGTAAAGTTGTAGGTTAATTTGCCTTACCAAAAAATCATGTACATAATAAACCAAAATAGAGAGAGAATTCAGCCCAGTTCAGGAACTAGTGTTATGCTTAAATATAAGTGCCATGATAAAATTTAATGTATGTAGGACTCCTGAAATAGGTATAACTTATCTCTCACAATCTCTTTATACAGTCAATAATTCTATAAATCACTAATACTACTGTATTGTAAATATATTCAAATTATAAACTGTTTCACCAGTTGTATGAGTGTTTTTATTCTATATAGCATTGGCCTAATTGTAAAACCTCGTAGCTCCCAAAAATGGTGATTTTGGGTTATTATTTCATTATGTTGCTATTGGCGATTTCCACATACCTAGGCAAGTCTCTTAACTCCAAAAAATTCTATAAATATCAAAAAAGGGAAATTTCAAACCTTGTATCTTTTAATAGGGAATTACATTTTTTGCAAACCTGCTAACTCCATGTGCTCCTATGTAAACAATAGGCATGCTTAGAGTGCTATGTCAGTGCTGCCAGTTTGTTTAGATTTCTGGTGTTATACGTATTGTTTTGACATTTGGAACCTACTAAAGGAAGTACTGTAAGTATAACTTTATGAATAACATGAAGCTATATTACAATTCTAGTTATTAAGTACTTCATTTAAATAAAAATGTTAAAGGTGGAGTTAAGTGTTTTACCACTTAGGAATTTTGAGGTTATGAAATGCAATTTTGGAGTTACCAGTTTATAGGTTAACAATTATTTTTCTTATTATTATTAGTTTATTACAGGTTGTTGAAGTCATTAAACATCACTGTGAATAATTAATTAAATTATTTTTGCCCTTAAGTTGTTAAAAAGCAATAAAGTTACTTAAAAATCTGGAGTTACGTGTTTTGATAGTATATGATTCCTGGAGTTACGTGTTTTGCAAGTAATAAAACTGTTGGAGTTACAAGATTTGTTTATAAGGATCCGTCGATACAGATACTTGTTGTGGAGTTACAGGACAAGGACACAATCGTTATTTCAAATCAAATGCTAGAAGAGCTGATTTTAACATTTTGTTCCAGATGGCCTCACGAGGTGAACTAATATTGGATATTTTAAAAAAAAGAAAGAACAAATCTACGGAAGGTGAAGACAACTCATATTGCTGTCCAAAATCGTCAGAATCAATACCAAGCACTAAACATGAACATGAAAAAAATGAAGTTTTTCCTACGGAAATTGAATGCCAACCTAAAAATACTTTCTTTGATGAGACATTGGGCATTGAATGCCAAGCTGAACCAACTTTGATTGACGATACATTGGAACTTGAATGTCAAGACGAAAATAATCTGTTCAACGAGGCATTATCCAGCCAGTTTTTTATATTGCAATCAGATGGTTCTCTTTTACAAGTAGAAGATAACAGAACAGAAACTGAGGATCGTCATAACATTTTAAGTGACTTTAGCTTCAGTTCGAATGAGATATTTGATACAGCACAAAGTTTAATTAACGGTAGTGAAAGACCCCATAGCACTGTAGGACACCATGATATGACAAACGAGGAATCTGAACTATTCCATTTGACGGGTGAAGCTCATGACAATGAGATGATAGAAAATAATATACTTGAAATTAATAGTGGCTTTGTGCCTAAAAGCATAGTACCTCAGGAAATAAATTATATTCAGAAATCTGAATTATTCAATGTGACAGATGAAACTCATGACAATGAGGTGATAGACAATTTAGTTGAAGTTAATCGAGACGTTGTGCCTCAAAGAATTGTACCTCAAGAAATAAATGAAAATCTGCAACCTGATGAAGTTAGTTCTAATGTTGCCAGTGAATGTGACGGAAGACCGATATTAAATGACAGTCGCCGTAGTAGGAGAAAAAGGCACAAGGTGAAAGAGGATGATTGGGAGTATAAAAAGGCAAAGTTATTGAGCGAGGGAAAAGGAAAACAGTACAAAGGGAGAAAGTTAGTGAATGGAAAAAATAAATTTGTTGCAACAAGCCCCCAAGAGAAATAAAAGATGTAAGATGCAAATGTAAAAGTGCTAAATTTTACTGCAAATCCTTAACGGACGTTCAGAGGAAGAAAATTTTTGATGAGTTTTGGGAATTGTCCTGGGAATCTAAAAAAGTTTATGTCAAAGGGTTAACTGAAGTGCGTTTGACTGAGAGGGCAAGAGATAGAAAAAAGGAAGGTAAATCAAGAAGAAAATTTTCCCATGAGTTTTATTTCACTGTGGATAACAAAAAACAGCGAGTTTGCAGGAGCACCTTTTTGGCTACGCTAAATATTGGAGAGTGGACCTTACTTAACTGGATAAAAGGAAAAAGTAATAGTAATCACACCAGTGATGAGGGCAATGAAGATGATATTAGTAATGAAGAAAATGACGTCACTAGTTCTAGCCCTAAAAGGAGAGCAATTCAAACCAATGGTAAATCAAAACGAGAAGAGCTTACCAAAAGGCATAACGCAATGCAAGAGTTTTTTGAGTCTCTACCACAAGTTGAGAGCCATTATTGTAGGGCGTCATCTAAAAAAACTTTACCTGGAACCCATGTGGTCATCAAAAGCTAAATTGTATGAATTTTATTGCCAGGACTGGTGTAAAGGAAAGGGAATGATCCCATTATCCAGTTGCTCGTTTCATAAAATGTTCGAAGAGTTAAACTTAGGTTTATATAGGCCCAAAAAAGACCAATGTGATCAATGTATAGCCTACAAACACAACAATATTGACAAAGAAGAATTTTATGAACACAATAAGAAAAAAGAAGAAGCAAGAAAGTCAAAAGAAAATGACAAAGAAAAAGAAGAGCACGTCTCGATGCGCTAGTTTAGCAAATGCCTTAATGCACCTAGCAAAAAGGCATCAGATTATCATCGAACAAAAGTATTTAGAGAGAGGACATACTCAAACGGAATTCGATTCCTTGCATTCCATTATAGAGAGATGTCTGAAAAACAAAGACATAAACATTCCTGCCGAATATGCTGCAATATGCAAGAAGGCTAGGAAGAACCCTCAACCTTACCATGTAAAATACCTGGATCACACGTTTTTTAGACTTCACTAAAGCAATGCCAGTTAAATCTATTAGGCCAGGAGTTGGTGTAGGTCAACCAAAAGTCACAGATATACGCTGCCTTTTTTACTGAATATGGCAAAATATCTTATAAGCTTAACTACAAGGATGAATACAAGCTGCTTCCAATTTTTGACCCGAAGAATCAAGAAATATCAATGGGAAATGTCAGCAATGTGACTACCTCTGTTAGACCAAAGAGAAAATCCACTACCAATCCAACTAAACCGAAGGAGAAATCAAACCTCAATTCTGATGTCAAAGAACTATTTAATTTAGTTGGCAAGTTTGAGTTCCCTCAGTTGTACTCTGCAAAATTAAAAATTCCAAGGTCCAAGTTCAACCATCTGCAGGAGTTAAAGATGATCCTACCCAGCGACTACCACGCATTTTATGATAATTTGCCACATGACTAGCACTAATACATTAATTTAAAATAAATTTCTTAAGTTCTTACAATGAATTTTTATTTTCTTAACTTTTTAACCTTATTTTATGTTATACACTTCTAGTTTATAAGCTACATCACTAGCGAATATGTTTTAAAACTTGTCCATGTAACTCCACAATATCTAGGGATATGAATATTGAACAAAATGGAGAACACGTAACTCCTTGTTGTGAAAACATGTAACTCCCAATATATCAATACACACAAATATTTATTGGTACCGTACAACAGTTTTAATAACTTCTATTATTTTATAACATGATCTAAAATACTAGGTTTTAAAACAAAAAACAAAATCAACCAAATAAATTTGTTTTTTTTTGCTCTCCTGTAAAATTTAGTGAATGACAGTTACGAGGTTTTACAATTAGGCCAACGATAGGCTATTTTTTTATATTGTTAACACCCATATATCTTTTAAATAATACAAATTAATATGTTTTTCATTCTACAAGATGACTCCATTTTGTGTTTCGACAATAAAAGCGGATTTGATCTGAATTAGCACAAGTTTGTTTTCCCATAGATGCTATTGTTCATTTAGTCACTTTTTTGTTATTTGTTGCAAATGAAACATGTGACATGCCATGATTATAACATTTTATACAATAAAAGGACATTATCCACAAAATAACACGTAAGTTTACATACAAATTTGATAAAAACTACAGTTAATATTTCTAAACAAATAAGCCCTTCCTAACCTTACTAACCTGCAGATTGGGTTTAAGTTTTTCTAGAAAGATAGGCCTATTTTTCCACAGAACTTTTAGGTCTAAAACATCTTATAGGCTATTGGAATATTTGTCTTAGATGTGATTGGAACGTTATAAAGTTCAATAATTACTGAGACATCATGCCTATTAAGTACCAATTTGTAAAGCTACATATCGTGCATTATAACAAATGTATTAGCCTATACCTTATTATGGTATTTGTTTACTTTAACTTGTCAATCAAAACTACTATAAACACACAAACCTGAACTTTTTTCTTAATGAATATAGTATTTATACACTTCACTGATGCCGGGAAACCAATATTTAACCATCTTCAACACGTACAACATTAAAAACATTAAAAACTTTCAAATAAAAAGTTCCTTATGGAGAATTACATTGTAAAGTGCCGACATGTTTTTCTCACCGATCTACCAGCGTTGCCGGATTGTTCTTGTTGTTTTGAAACGAACAGTTTAGGCAACTCATTCGAATTATAAATAATGTGATAATACGACGAAATATTATAATTATACAAATATTATAATCATACTGTTATCGGAAAAATACTGTGACTAAACAGTTTAGGTAAGTCCTCTAGTTTTTTTTTTATTCTAATTATATAAAGTGATAATACGACGAAATATTATAACTATACAAATATTATAATCATACTGTTATCGGAAAAATACTGTGACTAAACAGTTTAGGTAAGTCCTCTAGTTTTTTTTTTATTCTTATTATATAAAGTGATAATACGACGAAATATTATAATTATACAAATATTATAATCATACTGTTATCGGAAAAATACTGTGACTAAACAGTTTAGGTAAGTCCTCTAGTTTTTTTTTTATTCTAATTATATAAAGTGATAATACGACGAAATATTATTTCTCAAATGAGGCAACCTTTACTATCTAGTTACCTTGATTTATACACACCTTAATTAGTACAATAACTTATTGTTCGATTTGGCAACGTTGATTAATTTCCATTTTAAATACGCAGTTAAACGGTACTTCCTATTGTTTGATGCATTTGTTTACATAATTATGTTTGTTACATTATTTTCACATTTTCTTGCTTCGTGGATACTTTTGGGGTTCATATTGTTTAGTTTATTTAATTCTTACATGTTTGGTGTATGTGAAGTGATTTATTTTGTTATAATTACGTCAAATATCGCGGAAAAGTCGAAACTTAACCTATACAATTTCAAGTTTTATTTCTTTCATAACTCCTACAAATATTATTTGTCGGGCAAATTTTTGTTGTTTCTACCATCAGTTAGGTGTGTTCTTTCATGTTATATCAAATTCCCTTAGAAATCGATTGACAAGTTAAAGTAAATTTTTACCCTTATTATAGGCCTACTACAAGTTGAAATATATCACTAACCTAATAAACACACCATGAAAAAAGATAACAGCATGGAGGTGTGTTGTAAACTTACGCCTTTAATTACGAGTAGATAAGCTAATTCAAAGGTCACTAGATAGTAAAGGTTGCCTCATTCGGAAAATATCAAAAAAGTGGAGTGGGGGGTGTGACATAGTTGTAGTAAAACTACATACATCTCCCATGGTAGCAGCTGTTTTTTTACTACAAAGACATCACTGGACAGGGGGATTTGAGTTTGTTTACATGACTATGAGGCAACCTTTACTATCTAGTGACCTTGAGCTAATTCAGGCAAATACAAAGGATCAAATTCCTATTTCCTCCCTCTCAGTTAAATTACATCCATATTTATGTTATGATTAATAAAAGAATGTTAAGAAATAGGAGCTATACAATGTTTCAAATAACCATTCTAACCTGCTTAAGATTCATTCCAACTTTAGGTAATTTTCCAGACATATTTTTCCTGAATATGTTTAATGCCTTCTTTAAAATTGTTACCTGTAAGTTACTTGAGAGTTGAAATAAAATTAATATGTTTATACATAATTGTGCATATAAAATACTCCTATCAAGGTATAGGCCTAATCTCTGTAATAAATGTGAATAATTGTAAATAAAAACAAATTTGATTGTGAAAGTGAAACAGTGTTGCTAGAAATAGGAACCCAAATACGAATTTCCCTCCAAATCATTCATATCGCTCTAAGCACTATAATAATTAAGAGTTTAATTAAACTATAGGTTTCTTCAAGTGTATATTGTATTTATTGCACAGAACCTTGATTATAAAAAACACAAACACTCCATTTGCACGTAAAATATGATTGATTTATCTCCCAATGTATTACCCTTACCCGTTATTACCATTACCGTAAAATCTCCCTCCCCCCAGGAAATTTCTCTCCACCTAGCGTCACTGCTATAAAACTATCTGCTGAACTTGCCTGTTAAATATTTTATTTATGATATAAGGTGTAAGATTATACTTTATGAGAGGATGATCTTATATTGTGTTGGAACATTTTTTGTATATTGCATACCGAAGTAAGGTTTACGAACGAAATGGTTCTTGTTTCGGTTCATTGATGGGTTAAACGTCAGAGATAATTATTGCGAAGCATTAAGGTATTTTTTATATCCACTGTAAGAATTTACTGTCGTTTACTCAATTTTTTAGCAAACTAATTAATTGAAAAACCATTTATATGTAAACAAAATTATTAATGTTCAGCTCACAGATCAAACAAAAAGTCAGTATATGTATATTATAATAATATTCTTTCAGGTATAAAAAGCTAGTCAAGCAAGACCATCTTAAAATTATTGTGAAAGTAGGCTATGTTATTAAAAGCACTAAATTTATATTGCTCAAGTTTAGTACAGCATTAAGATGTTCTTAACTTTGCCAATCTTTGAAGTTGTGTGTTAATGGTTAATCTATGGCAACAATTAATTGTATAAAATTAAGAAGGCTGTGAAGAGTAATGTCAAATAAAGTTGTGCGTTGTTGTTACAGTTGTAGTTGTAGTACTATTTGTTGTTATGTGGAAATTAGGATTGTGAGAAATGGTGAAGTGGATAAAATGCAAATATGTAGGATGTTGTAACTATTCAACTTGTTATCAAACTTAACCCAATGGATTGATTAAAGAAATTCACGAGATTACTTCCAACTCAGTAATATTGTGTTACTTGTGTAGGTTAAGATTATGATTGCCATACATTTATATTCAGTTTTTAAAATAAAGCTTACTAAACTTCATTGGGTAATTTTCCATCCAAGCAAGTACAAAAATGAAATGTTGGGTGTTAACTAGTCGTTGTTTACGAACAAAGTTTTGCTTGTATTCTATCATATTTATATGCATTTTTGTTTTGGGGCGCCTTTTTCAATCTCGCAGAGCATCTGCACTGAGGTCTATTTTCCATCATTTTCCTTATTCCAGAGGTAATAATTTCTTGTTCCATCACATGCACCCTGACAATAGTACCCCTTTTATTCCAGGATTGTTTTTGAAAAACATTCAACCAAGAAATGAAAGTTTCTGCAACTTTAGATTGGGATCTGATTTTTTTGAAGTTAGAGATGGCGAGGTTGATGCTAGTCCTCAATTAGGATATGGTGGAAGCTATCGTATTATCTATAATGTCATTCAAGGATCAAATAAAAATGATTCAAGTACTGTAACATATTGTTCCCATTTTACACCAGAATTTATATATTATCTTGTGGAGATTGTTACTCGTTGGGAAGGCCCTGTCAGTGTTTCTGCTTTTGTACCTAGCACAGATGCTTCATTAACACTGTGTCTTCTTAAAAGACTGTGCCATTGTGTTCCGGAAATGAAAAAAGTTTCGCTCCATTTTGTTTTTCCAACAGAATATCCTCCTGATCACGTATCTTGTGATCCAATACTATCAGTGCCTCAAGGATGTTTTATGCCAGATATTCTTGTAAAAAAGAAGCTAAAAACATTTAGAAATTCTGAAGGTTTAACTTATCCAGTTAATGTAGCTAGAAACGTTGCTAGAGTTAGTGCCAAAACTACATATCTTCTAGTATCAGATATTGAATTGATTCCTAGTAAAAATTTAGCATCAAGATTTTTGACGATGATTGTAAGATTGCAGGAAAGAAGTGGTACAGACTTTCGATTATTATTGAAACGATTTGTTTATGTACTACCAGTTTTTGAAGTTGAACATAGCATTAATTTAATACCAGATGTTAAGTCTCAGTTAATAGACCTCTATTCTCAAAACAAAGCAATTTATTTTCATCGGTGGGTATGTCTTCATTGTCAAAGATTTCCTGGTCTTCAGCGATGGATTCATCGAAAACTACATTCAATGGATAATAATGTCCAGGTAAGAACCACTTGAACTAACTATAGAAACATGTTTAATAAATCAATTCAGGTTGACTAGACTATTTCTTATAGAAATCTCGGCGCAACTTTACTATTCGACTCTAGGCTAACCTATGGCAACAGAAATGCAAAAATAATAGTAAAAAAAATACCTAAAAGGTTCTAACCTAACCTATTTAGTCACAGTATGTTTACCTGTATATTCAACATTTAACAGTAGAATGTAAAACAACGTCGTTGTCTGCAAAAATATTAGGCTAGAGTCGAATAGTAAAGTTACGCCAAAATCTGAAGTTTACTGTGTGTGGCTTTATACTAAAGCTACTTTTTTTAAACAAAGCACGTAGGCCTACTACAGGTGGCTTTGTAGGTCTATTTTTACATGATGTGAATAAACCATCGATTTTAACTATACATTACATTGACTGTTAAAAAGCAAATCAAAACTTTGCGAAAGTTTACTATTCGGCAAACAACGACGAATAATAATATTTTATAATATTAGTTTATAATATTTTTGCAGACAACGACGTTGTTTTACATTCTACTTTCTACTGTTAAATATTGAATACCGGTAAACTTACTGTGACTAAATACTATAGGTTAGAACTTTTTAGGTTTTTTTTTATTATTCTTGCATTCCTGTTGCCATAGGTTAGCGTGGGGTCGAATGGTAAACTTGTGCCCAAAACTGTCTTTTATAAAATAAATATAACCTAAAAAAGAAATAAAGAGACAAACAAAACTTGAATACAGTAACACCATTGTTATACTAGGCCTAATGTTTCAGTTACTTAAGGTACTGAATAATTTTATGTTACAGTAAGTAGGCCTATTGATAATCTAGGTTTATACAAGTAGGCCCTAAGTTAGGCCTATATGAGTAAACTTAATATATCTTTAAGTTAAATTGAACACTTTTATATTACACAGATATACTAGACTAACTCGAAATTACAAAATTAAGTGGTGAAAGTTTACATTGCAACCCCTCGCTATATTGCTACGCAATAAAGCACTTTAATCTTAAACTCATTTTACGTTTTATTTAACTCAGGAAATAGTAGACGTATCCTTTCAATGACATCGGACTGCACATGCGAACATAAAGAAACACGATTGCCAGACTCCACTATTCCTACAACTTAATTTTGTTGTCTGTATCGTTTTACTTAGTGGATAAGTTTATGCATCTGGATTGTTGAGTATCCATGACTTATTGAGGCAATCATCATCACATTTCTGTGTTCACTAGTCCTGGTTATGGGTGTGGGTAATAGTATACAAAGAATGGTTCAACGTCAAATGTAATGATATTTTAGTTAGACAATATATTGAACAAGAATTAACTAGCCTAAAAAACAAAAATTAAATGTCGGAAATCATTAATAATGAAAAAACTTACGATAAAAGTCGTCTGGATCACTTTCTGTATCAGAGTGCCGTGTAGCTGAAGTGTCCAATTCGTTGAGTTTTTACCATTGTAAACCTCGCAGATAGAAGATAATATCGCCTTTCCTTGTAGTCCGACAACTATAATAATAATAGACAATAATTAATATACTAACTTATATAATATAGGCCTATGTTTACAAATTGGAAACATACTGTGACTAAAAATTATAAGTTAGAACTTCAGTCTATTTTTTTTTAGTTCTCGCGTATATAGGCCTATTGAACAAGAACTAGCAAAAACACACAGAAACTAATTATTGTAATACTACAAACTTCACAAAAAAAACGGATTGACTGTAGAACAAGACGCCATTGTCATTAGTAGCCCGTAAGGCTGATTGAAGAACACTCAAAGCTGGACTTTGAACTTTCTTATCACTCGGTAAGCTTATCTACAACGTTCCCAACATTTAGTTAGTTATTTTGTCAGTCTTCAGTCACTGTATGTTTCAAAAGTGTAAACATATAGGCCTAAGTTTTTATATATTAATTATTGTCTATATATAACGTTTCCGACAGTTTTTTGTTTTTTAGTTAGTTCTTCTTAAATATATTGTCTAACTAAACTTTAAAGTTGACCCAGACTTTGTATACCGTACTATTACCGTGGTGTGCATCCGTCATTGCCGAGACCTTGCAATTTTAAAAAAATCTGTCTGATTTAAATGTAACTCTGAATGTTAAATGTTATTTACATTTTTGTTTTAAGTTAATTGTTTTATTTTTGTAATTAACTGAGCAAGTTATTTATCTTGTATTTTATGTCTGTCAATGATTCAGTGGCGTTCTGTGTAATTGCTTTGTTCTATTATTTAAATTATTTTCTTGGCCCTTTGTAGATCAAATAATGTCAATTAGTTCACGGTTAATTAATTATCAATATCTCTAATGTTATGATTTATTTCTGATTTATTTTCATTCATTACAGTTATACAGCTTGATATTTTTTAAGAAAGTATCTTATATTTTAAACATATTTAGGCCTGTAACACATATTTTTCCTCAATTAGTAGGCCTATTTTTTTATAGCCATTGACACTTTTCTACTTATTGTTTTTACCAGTTTGTATTTTGTTTGTTGATAGCCATTATTGGTAGTCCGAAGAGAATTTCCGTATCATCGATGGGAGCCTATATACATTGGAACAAATCAAGAACCTTTATATAGCGAACAGTTAAGTTGGGAAGGTCGCCAGGATAAAATGACACAGGTAAAATATATACACACAGTATAGAGACTGAAATGAAAAACTGTATCATATAAATATGTTTAATAGTTCCTAATAAATGTAGAGTTAAACAAATATTAAAAAAAGACGTATAAAAGTAAGAATTTTACAAACGGCTCTTGGAAAACCGTCCTAAGAATGTTGTTCCAGGGTCATGAAATAGCACTTCAATACCTAAAACCCTATTTCAATTATAAGAATTGTAAATCATATTTATTTAGCTAGTATTCAACCAATATTAAAATAAACCTATCTAATGTTCCTATTTCTATTTGATAAATTATTATTTACAAGCGACAGAGCGTACCCGTGTTACCACGGATAAAAAATTAACAGCTGATTAAATTTGTTTTTATTTCCAACAGCTGATAAATTAGTTTTTTATTTACAATTAACTGTTAACTTTTTATATATTGAAATAGTTTCTATATGGAAATTTCTGAAACTTCAGGAATATGTATCTCAGGAACCACTTGACTTATATACTCCTTGAAACTTCGGTTTTAGCAGTTTCTCACTAAGGTCTATGATTGTGTAAAATTTCAAGAACCTAGCCTATACAGTTTTTGAGTTGAAAAATCAAACGGGCAGACTTAGCGTTTTATTAATTTGATATATAGGCCTAATTTTGAATAAAACTAATAAGTTTAAACATTTTTGGTTTGAAGTGACAAAACATAATAAAGGAGTTTAAAAAACACTAATTTTACTGTTTCATAGAGCATATCTCCTAAAACAAAAATTTCATAATTATCCTTTTCCATTTAGGAGAAATATTCCATTTATCGTAGATCTCTGCATTTTGTTTTGAATATCTTACAACACTCTTAAGATTTTTCTGGCATCAAATAAACACTGGGTAGCTTTGTTCATTTTTTTTAATTATTCCTGACACATTGATGTATAATTATTACAAAAAAATTCATCACATTATCGGTTAGTAACTAAGAAAGACATAGCCTACTTAATTTCTCATCGGAAAACCAATTTAGTTTTTTGCGGCCGAACAACAAAAATCCAAAACCTTTAAGAAACTGTAAAATCTAAACCATTAGAGAAAGAGCAGAACAATTTGGTAAGATTACTTACACGAATGAATAGAACAACATGCCAAATTTCAACAACATCTAAGATGGTAGGCGTCAAAATCGTTTTTTGTGTGGTTGATTTATTTGATATAGAATGACCCTACAACATTTCCTGGAGTGAAAGGTGTGGCTGATAACTGCAAAATTGTTATGAAGTGCTGGAAACACTTCATGATTCATAATTATCCCATTAAAATTGATAAAACATAACTGTATGCTTTTCTTTGGTCGATATAATCACAGCTAAGATTTAAATTTTTATCGCTAGCATTGCAGATTGACAAAGAACATCTGTTCTTTACTTGGAATGTAGAAGTCCAAGGAATCCATGGATTCTTCCATTAAAATCTTATTTTTGATTTAAAAATAAAACAACACGCTTTCGTTTTCCACTCATAATGACACTCTCATTCACAAAGTTTAAAACCGACTAAAAACAAAAGAACAACATACAGTAGCAGGGGGAAGAAACAACTTGTGGGAAAGTATGGTGAGCCCTAAATACGATGCCGCGAGGAGGAGAGTGTAAACAGGCCCAAGACCACTTTGTCATTCACTACCCGTTTGCTAAAGGTGAAACGTTAAAAAGACGTTGCAAATGTTTATTATGTTGAATGTATACAAAAATATTTATCCTGACTAGCCAAAATTTTAAAAATAAAAAAAAAACCTGTTTATTATTAAAAATTATATAGAATGTGTTTATATTTATAAACTGATAATTATTATTTATAAAAATGCAACTATATTTCAATTAAAAGCTCAAATAAAATCATATAAATTCATAACCTTAAAATGTACTTTATTATTAAAAACAATCCGCTATAACACATGCTATATATTCAACTTCCATCTTCCAAAGAATCACCTGTAACTTACTGACCCAGGTACCAACTGAACTGTACCGTAGACGATATGACTGTGATGTCATCCAGCCCACGATCCAACGCGCCAGAAACCTATCAGAATATTGTTACACGTTGTTAGTCAATATTATTCCTTATAAAAAATTATTAAATTTAGTATTTTGTAGATTTGATCACTTTACAAGTACTATGGATGCAAAACAAAAGAAATCGACTCACATGTTGACTGACTATACGATTTTAATTGAACATATTAATAAGCATATTAAATCTTAACTACATTCAAATTCACTATTTTAATTATTTAATTGTCTGAATAAAATTAAAATATTAAAGAAGAGCAGACAGTATAAAAAATTTTAATATACTTATATCTAATACTTGCAAGATTTTTTTAATGCGCACTTCGGTTATCTTCGTTATAGAACGTCGCACTTGTTTACAGTTCCTGGTTTTATTTTAAAACTGTCACTTTTATAAATTTTGATGACTCTCCAAACTCAGTCTTACTTAACTCACACTTTGGTTTTTAACATCCCTCAATATCAAAAACATACAACGTTTTCTAACTTATCTTCAACTAGGACTCGGACCACTTTTTAACTTACTCATAGAAAATAATTTTTTTCTACCAAAATTCACTACATCGACGAATATCAGTACACCGGCTGATATTTAAGCTATGTCAAGTCAATTTTTAACTCAAAAAACTTAATTTGTACTATTAAAAAACCCCTCTCCATCTTTAACGTGTGTCTGCAACCTTCTGAGCCTAATGAAGAATTGAACTCGACCAGTGCTTTCCAAGAGCTCCAAACATAGAGCTACTTCCGTTTCTATTCTGTTCTGGAACTCTCTCGAACTTTCCACAACATTTGATCTAATGATGTGTGCCCCAATTGTACATCCTGTTAGTTTCAACCCACGAACCTTTTAAACTTTTAAATATTATTTTTATAATTTCTTTTAAATTCTGCAATCGTATTATTAATTAAAGCTGTCTGCTTTACAAATGTTATTTGTTTTCAAATTAACTGTCTGTTTTGTTTTTATGAATTATTTTATTTGATTTATTTCTTTGTGTTGACCATTGATTACAAACAATAAAAATAATAATAATGCTACTATTTTAATTTATACGCATTCGAAGAACTGCATATGTTACAAAGGTCACCCTAGGCCTACTATTGCATTGGGTAAGGAGCGGAAATGTTTTCAAGGCAAACAATAGTTTTTGTTTTCTTTGAGTTCAGTCTAACACAAAAAATTTTATTATAAATTCAGTTATTGAAAAAAACTCTCAAGCTATGAAATCTTTATCAAAATCAATTCAGTTAACTTACATTTATTTGTAAGATAGCCTAATAGAATTGATTTCAACAAAAAAAAAATGCGGAAATTAGGATAACAAAGGTTCTACTGTATATATATAAAAAAAAATATGTTTTCATTCACCACTCCCAACCTCAGGTCTCACCTTAAAATTCATAATAATAGCTTATCTTTCCTGTGGAAATTTGCTAGTAAATCAATTAAATGAGTTCATTCTTCAGGTTATCCCTTAACTACTACAGAACGTTTGTCAGACCCCGCGGGAATTTTTATTTCCCGTTTCTTCCTCAAAATGCAACTGTGGCACTTGCCCCTCCTAGTACCTTCCTGGCCTACTTTGGTCAGTTATGAGCCGGTACCGCGTAAACAAAATGATATTCTTTCCTGAGTTATTTAGTTATCGCGGTACGAGAGACATTCCGTAGTAGTTACGTTAGTGTTTAAGTGGTCCATGAGACGTTCCGTAGTAGTTGTGTGATTTTTTAGACTTCATTTGTACTTTGAAATTAAGCTTAAAATTTATTGTGTATACTCTATTTATATTGTTAAATTATTGCGTGATTTATTATTTCTGGACTGCATTTTGTATTTGGAGATTTATAGGTGATTTTTTCCGACTGTAACTTTAAATTTATTTTTCTTATTAAGTTAAAATTTCAATTTGTATGATGGATAAAGACTTATTAAATAATTTGTTTGGACCATCCAGTAGTGCTATATATGTTAATATAATTCAAAAATCAATAAAAAGATGAAAATAAATATTGCGAATAATGCTATTATTTAGAATCTCGCTATAGTGTAACATAAATAGCCTACTTATTTGTACTTGAGCCTACTTAAGACTTATACATATATGGGATGGGTGGGAGGTCGTAATGCATGTAACATATATTTTTTAATCCTTTTCTTTTGCACATGGAAATCCAATCTTTTGCCGGTTTAAGCCAATCCGGAACCGGCGCTTCCATATGGAAAGCCCTATTTATTTCATTCAATAGAGTTCGGTTAGCCCCCCGAACCAAAACTGGTATTCGAAATAAAATTTGTGTGTTCGCTTATTCAAGGTGTTTTGTTTTTGAAAAAGCATACTAAGTAAAAACGAAACTATAAATAGCTAAAATACAAGTATTAAACTTCCAATAAATTTGTTATTGAAATTATTTGAATTAAAGGGATAACCAATAAATTATATAGGCCTATATAAATGTAATAAAAAAACTTACCTAATATACTTACAATATAAACCTAAACTTACAATACATTATATACAAACAGTATTTATGATCACACATTTACTAAAATTATATTGCAACATCCATTGTACATAATATATTCATGCTAAGCGGTTAAAAACCTGCGTCTGACCACTGGAGCGGCGTGCAAGCGCTCTCTTTGACGACGTCCCAAGAGCAAGCGATAAATTTAAACAAGTAATTATCCACATCATATTAAAGCTAAAGATACATACTACAAGTTTTATTTGAAACATTTTTCTGTATTTTAAATAATTTAAAAATATAGTTAATAAAATAAATTTATATGCCTTGAGAAATCATTTTTTTGGTGTTTGTTGTTTAATAGGTCCTTTAATATTAACTTTATTGAAAAATTTACAAGAACAAAATATGTTTAATATGGATTAAGGAACATATGTACAAAAAATTAATTCGCTACGATGAGTATTAACGAACTTGTAAGCAATCTTGTGAAGTTCTGAACTTCAAAGGGGGGTGGAGGGTTAAGCACAAGGGGGAGAGGCGGGTAATTTTGAGAAAATACATGTCTCATAAGGGTCTATCACATATAAAAAATTCAACTTTCCCCTAATTTGTTACGACAAAAAACCTTTATTGACTGGGCTATTGATAACGATATTGTAGACGATAGTGATAATGACCCGGATTATGTTGAAGAAAGTGAACGAAGTGATGTTGAATCTGACGTCATAAGAGATGATGAGTTATGTAAAAGTAAAGATAGTTCTGATAGTATGGACTCAAATGAAATCATTGAAAATGAAGATAATTTAGTTGATATAGTTGCAAACCCTGGAAAGAGTCAAGATTGGTCCCCATATAGTTTCTACAGCAAAGATCCTGAAATAAATTTACTTTCAAAGAAACAATCCCAACTGTTGTCTGAATCAACTCTTGGACACTTCTAATCAAACAAAAAATATTCTTGAGAATGTGGAAGTACCTACAATAAATTGCATAAGAGGCGAAGGACATACTACGGAAGACAAACAAAAGAAATTTTCTTAAAGAAATTGTTAGTAAGTAGAAAGAAAACTTAGACTATATTGTATTTTCCTCTAATGTAAGTACAATGAATTCATACTTTACTAGGGGAGACCCCTGCGTGCTCCGCACGCCAACCCCTGATGGAACCTTCTAAAAATATATGTTATGTTTTATTTATAATAAAGGTGTAGAATTAATAATAACCTCAAAAATAAGATGATAAATAATGTTAAATGTTCAAATCAAATTATTTCTTATATATTTTATAATAGCAGTTCATAATAATGGTTAAAAGAACCAGCAAGGCTCAGGTCTACACTTTAAAACCTAACCTAAAAGCTAGAAATACAAAAATAATTGCTTCAAATTTTGAAATCAGTTGTTACTGGAAATATTGGAGCAAACGTCTATATTATGTTATTTTATTCAATTGGTTGCTATGGTAATAAATGTAAATACATGTGTTGGTCTATCATTGTAGGCCTAACCTAAGAACTTTTTCCGACTAAATTTACAAATATTGGAATAAAAAAAGGGTTTTATCGAAATTAATTATAGCCTATGTTACTCAGGGATAATGTAGCTTTTTGTTAGTAAAACTATTTTTTAAATCGGTTCAGTAGTGCCAGAGATTACCCCCTACATACAAACAAACAAAAAAACAAACTTTACCTCTTTATAATATTAGTATAGATGACTACAACAAAATTAAAAAGAGTAATCGCTAAAGTCGAAATTAGTTTTTTACATTTTATATTATTATTATTTTAACAAAATTTTTTTTTAAATTATAACTTACAATTGTTTGTTAGTATCTTTTATTAAAATTTAAATATTTGTAAAATAAAGTTATTTTTAAAATATTGTACACGATTTCTTTCCAATCCTGTATGGTGGTTACAAAAATTTTAATAAACAAACTGTTAGTACAAGTTTGATTGTTTGAAATAAGATTAAGGTATTGTAAGTAGATTATTAATTTTTTTAAATTTATTTTTTATCATACCAGCTTCAGGAAAATAATTTCTTTTACCTCAAATTCAAAAGATTTTAACAAGAAATATTTATCTAAAACTAACATTTTATTTACATACTCAAAAAATAAACAAAATAAATCTATGTAAATTTTCAAAAATTAAATTTTTGTTTTGCTTTTGTATAGAAATTAGACATAGAAACCATATATGCAACAGCAAATTTACGTTAATATGAATATTTTTTGTATATATATTTTTTAAAGGATTCTGTTGGATCCCTCAGTAGTATTTATGTGACGTTTTACGTCCGTAGTAGCTGAGGGTTAAATTTACTTGATTACTTTCCAGCCTTACACTGCTGTTCTTGATTGTCTTTATACGTTGTCAATTTTATTTTGTTTTTAGATGCACGAGATGTGTCTACTGGGGTATAAATTTGTGATACTCGACGGTGCTTTTCTAGTCCATGCTCCAGGTATTAAACGCAAAACAAACACATTCAGACCTTCAGATTCAAGTAATATTCATTTGTTTCAAAACATGCACTATTATGATGACATAATTCGTAAAGTCACTAAACTTCATGGAGCGAAACAACAGTGTAAAATTCATTAAAAAGTAAGTTCACATCTAATAATGTTTTGTTGTTTTTATAATTAGTTTTATAACGCAAAAATAGGACAATAAAGTTAACAATAAGTTATTCATTCTTTTAAGGGATACAATCACAAACTAGTATGGTAAACCCTTTCTTCAGCTAGAACCATTTGCACAATCAGATCATAGGCCTATACATAATGTGTATGCCTGGAGGTTTTGTTTTGTACTGAAGTTTTCTATTTCAGGCAAAGTTTTATAAAAATCTACATTTTCTCTTTATTTTGGTATATAATATGATGTACATAAACAGTATGTTCGTATACTTGTAAAACAATTTATTTACACAAGTATATACAGCGTGACTCAGGAAGAAACTGTGAAACTTTCTACTAGTGAAAATGAAGAAAAAAGTTCATATAAACATACTTTCAGATTCCAGTTATCCAACATTTAGTTTTTTTTATTTAATATCTTTGGATGTAGGAAATATTTTGAACGCAAATTTTGGATACGTATTTGGTGTGACATCTATTACCCATGTACAAAAAGTTTTTTTCATATATTTTCTAAATGGCGGCCGGCTAAAATGTTTAATGTAAAATATCTTGTAAACCGCAAACTTTATAAAATAGTTTCAAGAAACAAAAAATTTCCTTTTTTAATGACAAAAATAACGTTTTTTTTATTATATTCTGTATCTTAAAAAATAACTTAGTTATTGGCTAAAAAAAAAAAATTATCTTGGCAGTTGTCCATAATATACAGAATTAAAGGGCTTATAGAATTACAACCACCCTTTTATTAAAGGGCTTCATCTAAGCTCGATATGGGCACTGCAAACATCTAAGCATCACCTCATCAACCGCTTCCTGGATTTGTTGTTTTAAATGTACTGTGTTTTGATAAAAATGTCTACTTTCTATAAACGTTGTTTCACATACTCCGCACCCACGAAATAGCCCAAAAGAGTACTTCCAGAACACTTAAAATTGGCCTAGAACCGAAATATTTGTTCAGTTTTTTGTTCGTAACTCAGTTATTGTTTGACCGACAGAACATAATTTTAAAAAATATTTTGTTTGCCGTTAAAAAGTCAGAATTTCTTCTGAAGTTTAACGTTTTCAAGTTTAACACAAAATTTTTGAAACGGCCGCCATTTTGAATTGCGTGGTAGGTAAAAATAATTTCTTTTTGTAGTTGGCCTTGATGCTAGTAAAATACTATGCTAAATTTCCACTCTGTATAACAATCCATTTTTTTTTTTTATTAAATACAAGGAAGAACAATATGGCAGCATTATGAAAAACTAGAGAATTACGGACATTTTAATAATGATATTGTGAAAATTCGATCCCCTTGATAAGCCTTGCAATCTGTTATCTAATCCAAAACATCTAACTTCACAGCTGATATTTTGGTACATCTATTAAATCTTTATCAAACACTTTGTAACCTTTAGTTTGGGTTGTTTTTATGCTTGAATGTAGTTTTTTATATTAGTTTTCTGCATGGATTTTGTGTAATTTATGTAATGAGTGTTAATTTATAATTTGTTACGATAAATACACATTTGAATGTAATCTCAACCGTAATTATTGGATTTAATAGGTCTTCATTTTTATTTTTCCGCGCATTGCCGTTTAGCTTGACTTCGAGAAAATATCTCATCATGTTTTCCTTTGTAAAAGTAGATGTTGTAAACCTTTTTTATGAATCAGACAATGATATTTTAGTATCAGGTGTTAATTATCTAATAACACTTTTTATATCGGATAAATCTCATAATTTCATCTAGAAAAACAGGCCTATTCTACAGTTTATGGATCGTTTGTGTATAGTATTGCCAAATTTTCCTTATGATTTACTTTAAAGACTTATTTTGGTGGGTAAAAATAAATTAACTTATTTTATTTTGGATCGTACTGTGGTTGCAAGTTAACTCATTCTTCGGTATTAACACTTTGAAGCCTATGCCCGATTATAACTTGGGGCATAACTTGATTATACGCGTATGACCGAACCCCGAGAATACCGTGGGACACTCTATTTAATTCTATATTAATACGTAGTGATGTATTTTCGGGTTTTGTCTGCTTGCAATGTTCAGTAGGTCAATGGTTTAATTCAAGCAGTTCCTTATTCCGCTATCCCTTATTTATCTAGAATATTACAGATGATATAACGAATATTGGAACAGCTGTTTGTGGTTATGTTGGTCTACTAACGCAGTGTTTACGTAAATTATTTGTTTTTGTGCAGTTATTTTATACCTGTAGTTATTTAAATGTTGTAGATTGTTATTATACATTGTTATAGTTATAAAATAAGTTTAATGTGTGTTTATTTGTGCTTTTCTCTCTAAAATGGATCCTTCAAGATGTTATATTCTTCAATAAATACTTCTTTTTCATATATATATAACATTTTTTGTATCTGTAATAATTATTTATATCACATTAAACTGTATTTTCTACTCTTTCAAGTGATACAGTAGAACTATAATTATCCGAATCAATTGGGACCGGACCCATTTGGATAATCAAAAGTACGGATAATTGGTTTTTCCCAAAAAGGGTCTATTTTAATTAATTACTGTATGTATGTTGAAAATGGAAGAAAAAACTACTGAATTTTTAAAGAAGAAGAGCTTTTAATCAATTAAATGAAAAGGCAACTTGTTAAGTGTGTGTACTTACTGTACTGTAAATGCAAGTCATTGCTTACTGAACATCTCGGTCAAGGTCAAAGTAAGCTGTTTGACTGATTCATCCGTTTTCGAGCAGTTAAGTCCGCTTGACAGTGAGAAGTTGCATGTATCACACCGCGCGTCAATAGCGCGCGTAGACAGAATCATTATTTTGTGAATCGCAGAACGTTTCCGTCTTATTTTTCCTTCTGAAATTCTGAAAGCGATTTGGATAATCAGCGATTCGGATGGTCGGAGTTCTACTGTATGTAGGTTTCTAGGAAAAACAAAAATTAACAATACTAGGATTTTTTTACAAATAACATTAAAATGTCCAGGTTACCATGACAAAGTAGGCCATAAGGCGGTAGGCTTCAAAGTGTTAAAATTATCTTCTGGAGTTGAAATTCTATGAGTTCGCCAAAGATGTAAAAGTCTGGTAGTAGAAATTCGGATTAAACGGAGGATGAGGTTAAATTCCATCGGCATTTCCATTGTGATGATGACCAGTTTCACGAAAGAAACAAACCGAGTGCTGGGCAACTTTTCTTTTGTAACTAATCGTTCGATTGACTTTCTCCGTTAAATCATAGAATAGCACATTTATACACTCCTCAAAACAATTAAAGGATCACTACTTTGTAACGATCGTGTACAAAAATAAGTTTTATGATAAATATAATAATTTGACCTTTGGTAGTGGACAACTTTGATAAGAAACAACAGAGGTTGTTTTTGTCTCTTGGCTTTGGATTAGTATAGATTGTTATCTTTTGGTAAACATACCGAAACAGGAATGGAAAAGAGCATTATTCCAAGTACTAACCAGTTGTCAATCAAACTTACAAGGTGCAGATTACTCATTTTCTGTTTGGTGCCTCATGTGTACGTACCATGGCAGGTGTTAGAAGATTTCTTTCTGACAATGATGTCACTAGGGCTGTCACATGGATTGAAGGTGGTGTTTCTCGACGTCAGGTGGGTTAAAGGTTAGGTGTAGGTCAATCAGTGGTTTCAAGATTTTGGAACCGCTACCAACAACTAGAGACTTTCCATAGGAGGCCAGGTCAAGGGCGGCGGAGGTCCACTTCAGCCCAAGAGGACAGGTATTTACGTCTAAGTGCCCTCAGACCCAGATTTTCAACAGCCAGGGAGCTACAAAATGAGCTAAGTCGAGCAACGGGGACCCAAGGAAAGTGGATTGAGATCTAGACGACCAGTCCAGGTACCTCGGCTTACAGCACGTCACAAAAGAGAAAGAATGCAGTTCGCTTGGACACACATACGTTGGCAGCTAAGGCATTGGCGTAAAGTACTCTTTTCTGATGAGTCTAAATTTACTCTTTTTGGTAATGATGGTCGGGCCAGAGTATACAGAAGAAGGAATTAATGTTTTATTCCCTGCTGCTTGTCTTCAAGGGTCCCATTTGAAGGTGGATCAATAATGGTGCGGGGTGGAATAACACTCAATGATCGTACAGACCTTATAGTCATCCGCAACGGTTCCCTGAGCGCCCAAAGGTACGTTAATGAGGTGTTGGATGTCCAGATACGTCACAGAGCAGAAGCAGGAGGGCATAATTTCATTTTTATGCACGATGGAGCCTGTCCCCACGCTGCAGGGATCGTGCGTCAGTACTTACAAACCCACAATATCACCACTTTGGGGTGGCCCGCTTGCAGCCCGGACCTGAATCCCATCGAACATGTCTGGGATCAACTGGGAAGAAGCATCCGAAGCCGTCAAAACCAACCCACCACTTTGGATGAGCTGGAAATCGCTATTCGAGAAGAGTGGGAGAGTTTGCCTCAAGAAAACCTCAGGAGGCTCATTAGAACCATGCCCCGGCGAATCCGAGCTGTGATTTCTGTCCGAGGAGGAAACACAAGATATTGAACCATTAATTGTAACACAAAAACAACTTTTTGTTTACTTTTGATTTCAATAATTAAAGGGTTTTCATTTTGATTTTGGTAGTTCTTTAATTTTCTCACGTATACCCAATACAAAACAAAAAATATTTCAATAATTTAGCATGGATTTGGTAGCCATTTGCATTGCCTTTCAAAATAATATAACACATAATAAGTTTTTTTACTGTTAAAAAAATTACAAGCTCATAAAGAAGTGACCCTTTAATTGTTTTGAGGAGTGTATTTGTAAAAAGTATTCGTCTGGTTTATGTTTAGTACCTGTCCCGTACAGAAAACACAGCTTAATTACATGGATTCAGGTTGAAATAGGGGTGGTTGAAGCAGTTGCAGTGTTTGAGTGACAGGTAATTATTGCGCTGTGAAACAAAGTCATGCAATGTGCTGCACTGGGTAGCCTGCACTATAAGCTTTTAACTGTTTGTAAGTTATGTAGCGATAGTGAATAAATACAGTTTGGTTTTAATTTCGGTTATGTACATACTTCTTGATTCTAACCGGTCCTAGCTTTGTTTGCAGAGATTTAGTAGCTATATTTTCATTGCCATTGGCAGTATCTTCAGAGACATAATTGTCACATATCTATATATATAAAAGCGAAATACCACTCACTCACTCACTCACTGACTCACTCATCATGATTTCTCAAAAACTACCGAACGGATTGAAATGAAATTCAGTATGTAGCTTCCTCTAGGGCCATAGGTGCTCACTAAGAAAGGGTTTCAAAAAATTTGAAATTTTAGGGGGGTTTGGGGGGATCAAAGTTATTAAATCACGATTTCTTCAAAACTACCGAACGGATTGGAATGAAATTTGGTATGTAGCTTCCTCTAGGGCCATGAGTGTTCACAAAAAAAGGGTTTTAAAAAATTGGAAATTTTAGGGGGGTTTGGGGGGTAAAAATTAATAAATCACGATTTCTCCAAAATTACCGAACAGATTTGGATGAAATTTGGTATGTAGCTTCCTCTAGGGCCATAGGCGCTCACTAAGAAAGGGTATGAAAAATTTCTAAATTTTAGGAGGTGTTTGGGGGTGATCAAAGTTACTAAAATCATAATTTCAGATCTTTTATTATTATGACAATAGTGCTTTTATTATTTAAGATCTATATATACAAAAGCCAAATACCAATCACTGACTGAACACTTAAAAAGAATACAATTACGTTAAAAAGACTGAAAATACCAACCACCACGGGCAACGCCGTACGGGTCAGCTAGTCACTAATATATTTCTTTTTTTCAAAGTAAAATCCATATTTGGTTATCATTGCCTGATGCTTTTAATTCCTACACTCTAATTATAAATTAGATCTTTGGTCGTATAAACTTAAACAAATAAACTTTATGAGGTAATAAAATAAATTAACAATGTAATATACTCTGGATAACAAAGTTAAATAATAATGCAGGCTGAATAGGGGCTGCACTGTAAATATAACAATTATAAAGCTAATGAATACAATAATATTAAGAAAATGAACAATACGTATGTTTGGAAATGCATGATTAGATATAATCGCTTTTTACTTAAAATATATCATTGATAGGTAAATCTTCATGTCAAGTTTGAACTCGATCAGTCAAACCGTTCTCTAGATAGCAATTATTTTGTAAAAACCACATGCAGACAGACAGACGAAAAAGTAAGCACCATAGACCCATGTTTATTTTGTAAAATATGTTTGTCTCGATCCCAGGAACAAATCCACAAAAGGGGACCAGAGATTTCGGGGACACTCTGTATATAAAACATGTTTTATCTGTACAATATATATTTTATGATTTTTCAAACTGACAGCTGCATGAAGTACTAAAATTGCCCATCAGTTCTAGGGTCAAGGCACTTTGATGGTAAACTTTGTCATTTATGTGTGTTACCAATGTTCAGATTTCCGTTGAAATAAAGACAAATAGTTTTGAGAGGGAGCAAATGATTGTCCAAAACCGGTTTGATCAATGTTGTAATCTTTGGCCTCTAAAATATAATCCGTATAAATCGACAATTTGCTTTCTCAAAATGACTCTCATGTTAATAGGATTTGTCTAAAAATGCAATAGTATCTTACGACCTTATATTGTCTTGTAGAGATTGTGTTTTTTGTAATATATAACCATATATTGGGTGTTGTAAGCCTTCCTAACACGTATTGATCCTTTAACTCAGCCTTCTAATAAGATTGAACTCTTGGGGTGGTGGAGGCAGTAGGAGGGGGAAAGTTAGTGCAAACTAAATCAAATTAACTCACAACGCAGGATAAATGTTCTTGTTTATCTAGTGAACCTTCCTCAACAATGTTTCGATTAAATTTATACGTATAGTTTTGTTCAGGTATTTATTTTGTTTTGAAAGAAAATGTTGAAAGTAAAATTCCCATTGTTAGAATCAATTAGTTTTGGTTACATGTTTAGATTAAATTCTAAATTCCTTGAGTGTTCATTAGATATTGGTTTTTTTGGATGTAGCTTTGATTCTAAACTTTCCGTATTTTGTTGAGTATATTTTTTAAACTTATAGTAAATACTTTTATATATTATAAATTACATGTACTCTAGAATTTCAAATTTTCCAATGAGTTAAACCAAATCAAATACTATTAGGTATATATTATTTTTCATGGATCAACGATTTCAATTCAATTATTTCTATTGTTTTTTGACAAACATATTGCATAGGAAGTGTCTCATCCATGAATATTTATAAATTATACTAATAGTCAACTTTAGATTACATCAACAATTACAACAATCACTATAATATAACATAGTACATCTTTAAAATACAAATACAGTAGAGTCCCGGTAATTCGGGTCTCGATAATACGAAGTTCCATGTAATTCGAGCCACACATAGCATTGAATGTGACCATGCTGCTTGAAGGATACCGATCTTTAAATTTTTGTTTTTCCAATGTTCCAATGAATCTGTGAAGAGCGTTTGTACAATAAGTCGCGGGTATAAATGCTGAACATTTGTTATAATGCCCTGATCCATTGGCCGTACAACTAAAGTCATGTTCGGGGGGGGTAATAACCGTAACGTTGTTCATACAAGTGGGATAGAGTTATGCGCAGTACAAGTGTCAATAAACAATATGATTGTTCTGTTCTGTTTACAAAAGGTTTTGTCGAGATTTTTCAACAGACATAGATTGGGCAGAGTATCAATGACAAACTACAGTATCGGTACCTAGAGAATTCTCGGAAGGCAAAATTCTTGGAAACCGGTACTGCATCTAGAATTACAATACGTGTACAAACACGTACGTCCTGCCCCCCTATGTCCAGCCCCCTTTCTACCAGACAGTGACCTATTTATCCAGCGATCCCTTTCACAGCACAATATTTTATTTTTAGTGTTGAAAAACAACTTCGAATTAAAGAAGTCGAATTATCCATAATTTTTTTACTTTGATATCATATAAAGTTCAAGGGACCGAACCGAAACTTCGAATTAACAGTAATTTCAAATTAGAGACGTTCGAGTTATCCAAGTTCTACAAAAATAACATCGAAACAAACTTTTCCCGGCACTGCCGTATCCCCCTGGCGTGACATCGCAGCTCATAAACGTTGCAGTGTAGTTAAACAAAAAACTATTTATGATTTCTTTAATAAGTAAGTTTCTATTTTTTACTGTGTATAAAATTACTTTTTTACCTCAGTGTTCAATAGAAAATTTAATAAAACTTTAATTTTTTTGGAGATACGAGGACTATAAATAGTAGTTTTATCTTAACCTCTACATATTCCGTGTAATTCGAGCTTTTCACAATCCGAGGTACTCTCGGTGCCATTCAACTCGAAATATCGGGACTCTACTGTAAATATGGTAAAAGACTCTGGTTTAGTCATTTCAATTACATCAATAACTGTATCACATCAGTGGTTAGATATTTTAACATTAAAACAAAACACGTAACTAAAATGCACTGTGAGCACACTACAATATACGCAGCATAACTGTGATGCGAAGTACACCTCCTTAGACAGAGCTACCAATATCGTAGTGCAAAAACTCTTCCACTGAGTAAAATGACTGAGACAACAGCAATCGCTTAAGATTGTATTTAAAAGAATTATATGAATCTAATTAATAGTATAATTTTTCGGGAAGTTTATTAATAAGTATCACCTCTATTTCTGATGACAGTTTTACCAACCCTGTGCTGGTTTGCTCGATACTTGGCGGCATTTCTGGTGTTATAGCCATGTCCTTATTCTGGGTATGCTTATACTTAAATTTGAAACAAAAAATTACGTCCAGTATGTACAAACTTGGAAGTGTAAATATTCTGTATTTTTTTAAATAACTGTTGCATGATTGTTGTCTCTTCTTATATTTTGGAGGTACTTCCCCAGAGTAGGATTCTGTAACTCAAATATGGGTAGATCATAGTAGGCCATCAAAAATAAGGAAGTCCCAGAATATTCTCTTAACTTCCTTAACGCAAAAACTCCAGAACTAACTTTTGCACTAATACTGTCAGTATGACCATTCCATGTCAAATTGCTGACAAATGAAACCTAAGAACTTCATTGAGTTAGTCTCTTCAAGCTCTCTGTCTTCTAGTAAGACACGGAATGTTTGATTTGATGTTGACATTCATAAATTTTGTTTTATCTTTATTAATAGACAAATTATTTGCGGCTAAATACTGACTTGTAGCATCGACCTGTAAGAAGTCTTTTGCTCAACAATGTCTGTTGTTTTGTCTTGAAAGATTAACGTAGTATCATCGGCAAACTGATTCAAGTTATACACATTTACTGCTGTTGATAGACCATTTATATAAATTAGAAACAATACTGGCCAAGAACTGACCCTTGGAGTTCCCATAATCTTCCTGCCACAGTATTCGTTTTGTCCTTTTACAGATGAATGATTTTACCCACTGCAGTAAGCAACCCCTAATGTTATTTCTGCACCAAGAGCAGTTTAGCTGCCTACTTGAAATGTTCTTCAAAGTCCGTGTCTCATAGGAAACTATGGACTTGAAGTTTAAACATAATGGTGGGTGATAACCAAGAAGTATAAATAAATACAAAAATATACTGGCAATTAATTATTTGTGAATTTGAATTTGTTAAAAACTAAAACATTGGAAAAACATCTGTCTTAACTTTTTTTGACCGAAAATTAAAGAAACAAATCAACCAAACTTATTCTGTTATATAATAATATAAAGACTGAAATCGTACAATGGGACCAAAAAGGAAAGTGATTCCAAACTGTCCAAAAATTTTACCTTTATATCCGTTTATCCTGTCAGAAGGTTCACCGCTTATAACGCCCCCAGTAAACCCGCAAGTGAAACGGGAACCAAAATTTTCCAAACGTCAGTTTAAGTTTAGTGCCAAGGTTAAGGACAGCTGTCAAAGATTACTTTGGACCAGAGTAGAAAATAATTCTGTAAGACAGTCACCATCGCTTCCGGGTTCTTGTCAACATGATACGCATGTCTGTGTTCAGGTAGGTAATGAGTTTAAAGATTAGAAAAAATCATTACAGTACAAAGTTTGTTTTATAAAACACTTTATAAATCATATACAGTCGACTCTTGATAACTCGAATCTGAGGGGAAATAGATAAATTTGACTAATTGATGTTCGAGATATTGAAATCTAAATTAAGCATCTTCAAGATATAGATGAAACGTGGGCAGGGCTGATTATTAGAATTAGGAATAATAGTGAAAGGACATTAAACCCCCGAAAACTAGGTTAGATGAGGGCCCTGACAACTGACCGATCTCACAACAACTACACACGGCTAACCAGCTTTGACAAACAACACATCTGCATAATGACTAATTATAAACACTAGACACTAGTACGGGTACAAGGGGATCTAAGCTAGATCCCCCCTCCCCCTATTCACCCTATTTCACTTACGATACAGGACTACCAACTGTCATAACGATCCGCCAAAAACATAATTTTAGACACTACCAAAAACATTTAGGCGTAACTTATTGAGTACCATCGAAGCCATCCTGCTGACCAATCCTGCAATAAAATCCGTGCCGTCTACTAATAACGTTCCGTTTCTCCTCCACGTTCGATGTCTTTTGTGACATTTTAACTGAAAAAATCAAGTAAAAAAGAAGAAAAAAACATGTAGAGAAGAAAAAATACTTAAAAAAAAAAAACATGTGAAGAAGAAATTATCTACGAACTGGCCTATATGCGTGAACTGTACTTAGTGCTGTCGGGTTTAGGATTGATGCAAGAGTGGGAGTCCTTCAGGTTAGGTTGTGGCTCTGGTCACGTAGGCATCTGCGAACTTCGAGTTGTAAAGGTAATGAAATCGAAACTTTGTCTTATAGAGGTCTTCCACAACTCCTTCCTCTAAACAAAAAGAATTCTCTAATCGAGAGATTTATTTTGAAATATTCGACTTACAGAGGAAAAAATGAAAGCAAACGATATGGGGATTTGGGAAAAATACAGTTACCGTTGAATTCAGGTTGTTGAGGTTCGAGTTATCGAGAGTCGACTTTATGTTAAAATCAATCATTGTTTGTATGTACAGGATGTTTCAGAATTCTCTACCCAAAACTGTTAGATATTGTTTCTGGGCCAAACACTGTTCACACTAAAATTTCCAAAAATTCCTAGTTTTTCATTCAGCCGCCATTTTGTTTTTGTTTTTTCAGCTGTCAAATTTTGTCTTATAGGTGGATTGATATTGCATAAACTATAAAAATAATTTACAGCCATTAAATTCGAAATAACAGTTGTTTAAATGTGTTGAGAACAAATGCTTTTTTCATTTTTACTGTAGGTCAAAGTTGATGTGCCAAAGTGACATTAACTCACTTTGGCATACGTAGCAAAATGAATGATGATATGAGGGGAAACTTAAAACACAATTGATATGTTGCAATATGTGGAAACCTACCAAATTAAACGGCTTACGGAGTATATTTAAATTCATGTCCATGACAAAGCCCCTCAGTCTGTACCACATTTGCATTGGCACTGTACCTTTATTGTGTGATAGTTATCAAATTTAACAATTTGTGCGTATACTGAATGTATTTAATAATTATTTACTTTCTCAACCAATTTTTGTCCTTTCCTTTCCTAGTTTTAGTTCTAAAGAAGAAAAATAAACCTGTTTTAAAATCTAGTTATTAGTACAGTGCTGCTAGTTCTATTTATGCAGGTTAAAAATAGATTAAATATAGACAAATATTAAAAATAAGTCATTTAGATAATTAAAACTATTGTTTTATTTCAGAGCAGATATTTTTGATGTTACTATTTGAGTCTGTATGAGAAAGAGATTTTTACACAGTTTCGCTATTTTTTATTTATCAAATCATACGTTGTTTCTGGTCGTGAGACCTATTAGCCAAGGGTAACCAGTGAGTAATTGGTGACAGACAGTTGCTCAGCTCGACAACTGACTGGGTAACTTTTTCTCACCCAGTAGCCTATTAGCCAATGTGACTGGTGACACGACTAGTATCAAGTATATGACGCTTAACATATACAAGATTTATAAAATAATTCAAGAAATGGATTGCTTTGCCTTAAATATCTTTGCCTTAAATAATATAATATTCCATCGTTATATTTAAAATGGCACTTTTGGTTTTTGTGTTTTAGGTTACAACCCTATTTTTGGATATCTACAGGGCCGATTTTCATGCGATTTGTTTTAAATGAAAGAAAAATGATGGCATTATTATAAAAAAAAAATTATGAAATGTGTGTTTTTATTTCATTGTTATATTTAAAAGGGCACTTTTGGTTTTTTTTAGGTTACAACCCTATTTTACAATATCTACAGGGCCGATTTTCATGCGATTTGTTTTAAATGAAAGGAAATGTTGGCATTATTATAAAAAAAATATGAAATGTGTGTTTTTATTTCATCGTTATATTTACAAGGGCGTTTTTTGTTTTAATCTACAGCCCTATTAATACTTATTACCGGAAATCTACAGAGCCGATTGTCATGCGGTGTGTTTTAAAGGAAAGAAAATGTTGTCCTTATTATCAAAAAATTATAAAAACTCATTTATTTCATCAGTATATTTGTAAGGGCACTTAACAATATCAAGGATTTGGGTTACAACCCTATATACCTATTTCTGAAGATTCATTTTGCACTAGACTTTTTTCAGGCAGGTTTTTTTTACCTAGTCTGTTATGTAAGGCTACATCTACATTGGATTGGAACGTATTTCTCCCAATCCGATCCGACCCGATATCTCCCGACCGTCGGATGAAAAATAGACATAATCATCTTGACGCAGGTGCCTACAGTGGTTCCGTACTCCCGATCCGACATTACCCGATGATGCCCGACGGCCGTTCAAACATGTTGGTTTCCAAACCGATATCGGGTCCAGACACTTCATCAAAATGAGTGTGTTCTTCATTTTTTAAACATTTTTTTTATTTTCGAGAAATTGTTATTAGGTAATGTTTTTCTTCATATTAATAATATATATTTACTCCTGATATTAGGTACTGATTGATAATTATAATTAATTATATATCCCTAAAGAAATCAGAGACTATTATTTACATTGGAAAAATGAATACTAATGCTTCTCTTGCCGTATTGTAACAGTTAATTTTTCTTCGGCACTGGTACACTTCCAGTGGATTGCCCACTTAATTCCTCCTTTATACCTCCAAGAATGTCATCAAAACTTTCTATGCTCATTCGGTGTATTCTTTGAATTTATCACAGTGATTTCGTATAGGTAGGCTTGTTGTAAAAAACTCTCCTCCAGACCTGTCCACATTAAAATCATGCACCCAAGCCTTCCTTATCTTCAGGAGAACGTTGTTTTCTAACAAAACTCAGCATAAAAATTCGTCGTCACTCATAAACGCACCAAGAGTTCACTAGATCGGATCGGTCACAATGTAGGCACTCACATCGGACGTCGTCGGACCTGATAGTCGGTAGATATCGGGTCGGGAGAAATACGGATCCAATGTAGGTGTAGCCTAATCCAACAACTCATAAAAAGTGATTTAGGCATACGAAAGTAATTGACAAATTTATTGTCGACTGCGCACAGGTCATCAAATAGTATAAGACTTTAGTCGGCCTAAAGACTAGTATTGAATGTTTTCCTAACTCTTCGTCTTTTCGCTTTTATTAGCAAAGTTAGGAGAAGTTTTTCATTTGATATGATTTTTTCACTGAGTTGTTATTAGTACTTTTCAAAAGTGATGCAACCCGTGACTTAACCTAAAAACACTTAGTGACTGGTTGCGAGTAACTTGTTGCCTTCGGCTTAGAGGCCTTATATTACTGACTCCGAAGCTTGAGTAGAGACCTTGCGTAGTTGTCTAGTAGGGAAAAAGTTTATTTCCGACAGTGAAAGGAGTTTTTGTCTTTAAAAAAATTAATATACCATAAAATATTATATTCTTATTAAATTTAAAAAATACATTTTCTACAATTTAGTTTTGATATTTTATTTTGTTCCAGTTTTCAAATAGAAGACGTTTACCTCAGCAATTACAATTTGAAGTTTTGAAAAGTCCGAATTCAAAAATGTTTATAGGCAAAGTATACGATAACCACAAGAAAAATAAAGCCAGTAGTAATAATAACAACAGTTCTCAAGACAAGGCTGTTGATGGAAACTGTGCAGAAAATGAAAGTGTCGTCAATAGTAAAGAAAAACATCAAACGTTTAGGAAAAAACTGCAGAAAAAAGCGAGCGTGTTTCTCGAGAAAGATGTTGAGCCGGATGGTGATTCGAAACCGAAAAAGTCAAAAAAGAAAGATACAGATAAATCTTTTGTGGAAAGGATTAATGAGAAGGTTAAAGTTTTACACAAAGATAGCGAAGAAAACAAATCCAAAACAAACGGTACTCATCCCAACACGGATGCTAAGCAAGTCGTATATTCTATAAGTCGAAACAACGATGATGTAGAACTAGGCGATGTCGACGATGACTTGGGTAGAAGTTATCACCTTCAGAATCTGGATAAATTCGACAACATTGAACTGAACAGTATGGACGATATTGATACTTATCACAAAGAAAGAGATGAGAACACTCCGCAGAATTATGCCAAAGTTAAAAAGCCAAACTCTAATCAAACTTCGGTTACGTCTATAGGCGTCCAAGCATCGCCTTACCCACCATTCCGTCTGAGATTTTTGCCAGTCCCCGATTGGCGGGAATCTGACACTAAGTTCTTGACAGTTTTACGTTTGGTTTTCTGTCAGGTTGGCCTTGCAAGCATCGTATTAACTTGGGCTTTATTTGGTGCTTCTATGTTTTTCTTTACGGAAGGGCCACAGGAATATAGACAGGTTAGTTTAAAGGTAGCTGTTATTATCATAGTACTTATTGTTAGTCTCATATAGCTTCTTAAAATAACACATCTTCTTTGTTAAAAAAAAAAAAGAGAGAATTCCACGGTCACAAACATTATTATTATGTACTTTGTCTTCAAAGATCGACCGCATCACTTTTGTCTGTAGGGGAAACAGGGAGATTAATTTCAACTAGGGTAAAGAAACACATAAGATGTATAACAAAATCTGAAATGGAAATTTCAGCTAAAGCTGATCATTCCACCACAACACCACACGCAATAGAATTCGACAACCTGAAAGTATTAGCTAACTCATGAAATTATTATGAAAGAAAATTATAGAGGCAATAGAAATAAGAAAACGTAAAAACATCTTTAATAAAGATCGTGGCTATAAAATTAGTAATTCTTGAAACCAGTTATTTCGAAAATAAAAACACAATACAGCTTAGAATTTTCTAGAAACACCAACCGTCACAACAAACTTATTGGAATTTACATCTCCAAAGAATCACAGGTAGTCAACCAGCCGACAAAGGCGTAAATGGTCCACTCCCAGGACTATATTATCAGGCAAAGGCCTTCTCGCTTCACTTGATATTTGTTAAGCCTTGAAAGTTAACAACTGTAAAGTACTCGAAACATCGGCTGTACTCAACGTTCGGACGATAGTGATGCGGTCGATCGCCAAAGACCAAGCACATAATAATAACACATCTTCTTGTTTATTTTTTCTGGTTTTATGCTTTGTAGTGTTTAACAAGAAACAATTGTTGGTTTGTGAAATGAATTCTATCTTACAATTACTATGTAAATTCTTTACTCTACCTTGCTTGGTTGCTGCACCAAGATAAGTTTTTCGCTATCATTATAAAAATATTGAGGAACACTATATTTGCTAATTGTTTTTTAAGTCAATCACATAACCTATACCGTATTCATTTTTCAATCACAA
This sequence comes from Philaenus spumarius, assembly GCA_018207615.1. NCBI lineage: Eukaryota > Metazoa > Arthropoda > Insecta > Hemiptera > Aphrophoridae > Philaenus > Philaenus spumarius. The sequence goes on along the minus strand of JAGFPH010001768.1, from coordinate 110,956 downwards.
AATTATTTTTACCCACAATTTAAACGGACCTTCGCCTTTTTAATAGTAAAGAAAAGTATAAAGACTTTATTAAATATTTTATACTCACAACTTAGTAGTACATTTAATTATCTTTTTAACAATGTTGATTGTTCACAATGTGGATTGTGTTACTTCCACTATACTATATATAGAAAATGTGGCTTTCAGGCATTGGAGTTAAGTAAGCAACAAACTTCGCTAATCATAGGCCTTGCTACAGATCTGCGAAATGTTGTTCCTGAAAAGCCTGTCTGGAGGGAAACTATAGAGCGTTACACAGTTCATCATGAAAGTCTAATTCTCTCAGCTGTCAGTTCAGGCTATCCTCAGAAAGGAATTATTTGGACCTACCCAGGCTGCATCTTGTTTTCTACTTCATTACTAACAACTTTAGGTATTTTTGAGATCTATAATTACAAACTATAATTAAACTAAGTAACTACAGTCAACTCCCGATTATCCGGGATAGTTACCGGCAAGACCATCACGGATAATGTGAAATCCCGGTTAATGCAATTCGTTATAGTATAGGGCCCAAATACAAGGTTTTATGCAAGAATTATAAACATAATGGTTATACTGTACCTTTAATCACTCCTAAAACGTATAAAAAACTACAAACAGCATTATTTAGACTGAAATAGCAGTACAGCAATATATTATTTACAATGTTCAAACACAATTAAAATAGTCCATCAAAGTTTTTTGTTTTTTCGCGTTTGCTCCTTTTTCAAAATTGTGGATCTTATTTTTCGTACACGAGCTTGTCACATAATAATGCATCACCTTCACTGTCTAAATAGTCAAGAAAGCCTTCGACGTAACTCAGAGCTGTGCCGTGTGTCACTTTCGGCTAGAGATGTTACGTCAATAACATAACTGCTACTCTATAGTAGCAGATTATAACTGCTACTCTATTCTCTAACAAAACGCGAATAAATGCTACTCATTGCAGTAGCATCAGTTTCGTGTTAGTCATTATTCGTTTGCTACAAGGCCGCCCGCCCTCCTGTCACCCGCATTTTTCACTTCTCGCCCCACCACCTCTCTCGTCTCTCGGCCCGGTTTACGATCCTGGATGAGCCGCAACCTGTATAAACCGATCCCGTTTAGTCGGGAGTTGACTGTATGATTAAATTATAGTTAGAGCAAACAAATTATTATAGTTATTTTTGCACACTTTGTAATCTTGCGATTACAAAAAATAAAACGTATGATGAATTTAGTTTATCAAGACACAAATTATTTAACTTTACGAGTATGGCTCTACCTTTTCTTCCTCGTCTAAGGTCTCGGTGTGTAGGCCAAGAGAGTACTTTAGATAGTGAGGAGTAATCAACGAAAAAATGCAGTGTTGTTCAGACTAATTTGAAATATTACTTATTAAAGAAAAAAAACATTTATAAAATACCAACCTTTACATTTATGCCAAGTTGATTCTCAAAATATTTTCCTAGGTTATTTCTAAGAGAGAGCAAAAATTAACATTTATGATTTTACATACCAGCTGGTTCGATACTTTGCTTTACACATAATAAAGAATAAATTTTTTTAAATTTTTAACGCTTTTATTAGCTTGGTATGTATCTATGTAACGGAATCTTTGAACGTGATTTTCACCCACTTCAAAATGTCGGATTGATTTGAAACTTTGCACACTTATCAAGGACCGATGACAATGCAATATTAATTTTGTTGGGTGTATTAAGTACTGAGCGCTGATCATGGTCCCCAGACTAAAAAATAAGATACAAAATAAGAAAATAAATAATAGTTTAAAAAACTAGAAAATACGCTTTAAAAGCAAACCGAACTAAAAATTTGAAAATAATTGTAAAAAAATGTGGGGTGCGTTATACTATATTTTTATAATAACTCTTCTTTTATAAATATCTACCAATGAAATATTAATTTTGTAACATTTGATGAAAAGCACCCCACGCTTTTTCCAACACGACTGTTTGGCATGTGTTAAAAAAATGTTTGCATTTAACCCTTTCCACTCGAGTGTCGGGGCAGCCCCGTACCCTACTAATCCGCACGAACTCCTATGTCGTGCGAGCCCCAAACTCGCTATGACAACGTTCTTTGATTGCATTTGAACGGACGTAGTTACTTTGATGACTGCTATTGTTGAAGTTTGAGATGTGCTGCTATCTTTGGAAATTTTTTAGAACCATTTGAGTTCAGTTTCTGTGGTAAATAAATCTTAGAAAATGTAATGTTTGCCGTCTTTGGCCGCTCTGTAAACAGCTGTCTGCTCTAGGCCGTTGTTTGGTTCCTACTTACTATGCAGTGTTTTAGTGAGCTTACGCGTTGTTTAGTTTTGTTGTACTAGGTTGTCGTGTGTAATTTCACAGTTTATTTTTTAATATTGTTCTTTTTACAATAATGATTGTTGTGAAATACGACGGCAGTTTATTACAAAATGATGGGAGTGGTGACGGAACTTTTGTTTCGAACTGGAGTGACAATTCGAACATGTTTTTCAATTATAATTTTTTTATAATGTATTATTGCGTCTAAAACATTTGTAAACCACTTAATTTTGTTTGTAAGGGTGTAGACAACAAAAAACAAGCAACAAATATTATGTCTTCCCATTGAAAATTTTTCCAAAATTCATGTTTTTTCCGTTTTTTTTTTTTTTTGTTACGAATTTCTATTTTTTTCAATAAATAAAAATTTTAAAAAATACTTAAAAATAAAAATATATGTTTTATTTCATACCAATCTATACTTTAGTTACAGAAGAAACTACAAATAAAAAATCAGCCTTTTAGAACTGACAGAAATACTTTTTTTGGAGTAAAAAAATTAAAGTGCAATATTCGCTCAAAATTAAATGGAGCTGATAGCAACACTAGGTCCCCAATAATTGAAGTGGAAAGGGTTATAACCATACAAATTTACAATTTTACAAGCAATAAAAGACACTGATAAGATTGCTCGTAAGAACTTCTGTGCGGATATGTTAAATCGAGTGGATGAGGATGAACATTTCTTCGACAACATAATCTTTTCTGACTAGTTGATTTTTCACTTAAGTGGCAAGGTTAACACACATAACTGTAGGATTTGGGGCAGTGAAAATCCACATCAAACATTGAAACATGTTCGTGATAGCCCTAAACTTAACGGTTTTTTTTGCATTGAGCAAGAACAAAATTTACAGCCCCTTTTTTTCCAAGTGAGAACCATCAACGGGATAGTGTACCTGGACATGTTACAACAATTTTTGATACCACAGATCAATGAGGATGACGAAGAACGCAATGTTTAGTTAATACAAGATGACGCACCACCTCACTACCTGACCAAGATTTTCCGAGATTTTCTGAATGACCGCTTTCCAGGTCAATAGATTGCACATGATGCGCCAATTGCATGTCCCCACGTTCCCAGACCTGACACCGCTAGATTTTTTCTTATGGGGATTCATCAAAGGTATCTTCTATGTACCTCCTTTACCAGCTTCTCTACCTGAGCTTAGAACAAGAATTTATGCCGCCGCTGAGCAAGTTACTCCTGCAATGCTACAGCGAATTTGGGAGGAAATTGACTACCGATGGGATCACCAACAGAAGCCACAAAGAGCATATTTAGTTTAAGGTAAAAAACTTGATGTGTTTCCCTACAAATTGACACAATCACCTCTGTAGGTCCTCTGAATAAATTAATATGATTTTTCACAGTTGTAAAGTACTTTTGAAATGCCCTGTGTAATATTTACTGGGTGATTATGTATAAAAAAATAATTGTTTACAATAAAAGTACAAAACCCTGTTGCAAGACTGGGAGCTTGCTGCTCTAACATGAACCGGTGGAATCATTGTTGGTTTGGACAACTGGGTCTTAGTGCTCTTACAAGAAGTTGAGCTGGTTGTGTTCTTATTAACTCAACTGTGTAAAAGACGAATATTTGTAGTCTAATTTGTCAGTTAACTATTAATGTTTTTTCTTTGTTACAGGTTTTGGTGCTCCAGTGCCGCGTACAATTATTGGACGCATTTGTGCAATTATGTTTGCAGGATTAGGCATACCTGTACATTTTCTCCTGATACTTAATGTAGGACTTTTATTTGCTGTCAAGTTACATCACTTTGCTAGAGTTGGTCAAAAGAAAGTAAAGCGGTTACAAAACAAGATAAAACGTGGTAATTAGAACTTATAATGTATTAATATGACTTGTGTTCAGTTTATATAATCCTAAAACTATTAAGACAAACACTACTTCAAGATGAGTCTTCTCTGCCAGGTAGATTAGGTTACTTTGGTTTATAAGTTATTGGCCCAAATATGTTTCTGACAGCTTAAAACTCACTGTCTCCTGTTAATTTATTCTACCCACGATTATTTGAGTTTAAAACGAGATTGTTGTCTAAAAATAAAATAAAAACTTACTAACATACACGGAACAATTTATCGACCTATCTGAGCAATTTATCATTAGATCTGAAAAATTGTACAGATTAAACGGTTCGTTAGGGAACTGTAGAAACTAATAAAGTTGTGCGATAAATCCAGGCAATAATTTGAAATGCTAGTGTTTGTCGTTTGACATAAACACAACAATTTATC
>JAGFPH010001768.1:41960-91354 GCA_018207615.1 Philaenus spumarius | reverse complement strand
CAGTATAATTTAACTTTTTATTTTATTTTTGTAACCATAAGTTACAAGCCTCTTACTTTTACCTAATCTAAAAAAAACTGTTACTTGTGAAGAATAATTACCTGATTCTTAATTTGCCAAATTGGTTGCAAATAAGCGTGTTTTGGTTCATTATAGGCCTAACCTAAAATTATGTTGTTTTTGATCCAAATCAGCTGTTTTATTTATAGTACTGTATATAACAACAGATGTTTGAATTGAATTATAATACAGTAAGCAATTTTTGTTGATTTTTGTTTGTGTTTCCTTTTATTTTGTTAACCTGATCTAAAAAAACTGTTGGTTTTGAAGAATAAAAACGAATTTTGTAAAATCCTTTCTTATTGTTCGTCAATGACCCTATAAGAATATACCTTTTAATTTTTGTATTTGTATCTTAAGTAGTTTTTGCTCTATGTTGATTCTACGTCAGTTTGCTCAAAACTCTGATGGAAAATTGAACAATTAAATTATTTTAAAAGTTATTTAACGGATAACGTAATTCAAATTTATAAATTTGTGTTTCTTACCGTCATCGTAATCTAGGTCTTAGTTTAAGTCTGTGTTACAGCTGTTTCGATCGCATTTTCAAAAGGCTGCACACGAAACACATGTTATTATACAAAACACAAACAGTTCACATACAATAATTCTACGTCCATTGTGACATCCTCAAAAATAAAACAACACCCAAAATACACAAAACATCAGACATATTTATAACTTGTTGGTCAACAGAATCACTGTTTATGATTCTGTTGAACAACAAGTTATAAATATGTCTGACGTTTTGTGTATTTTTGATGACACATTTCATAAACTAAGACCTGGATGACGACGACGATAAGAAACAAAAATTAAATTGTTCTCCATTTATGATTTCTGTGGAATTAGGACCTGAGATTCTAAGTTCTGGCGTTGCAATATAAAAAAATTCCTGGTTATTTTCCAAGTGAAAGTTTGAAATATTTTGTCACTGGATGTTGCAAAATAAATCCGCTCTAACCAGAACCAAACATCTCCTCTCCAATGACCCCTTTCAGAACCACTGCTCTAAAGGATAGTATTATCTTATACGGACACTAAATATAAATTACATTTATACTTTTTTTATAGACTCATAATTCCAACTGAACCCAAAAAAATATAGATTTCATAATTTCTGCAAATATGTAAATGCTAATTGGGTTTAAGATTTTACAAAGACTGCAATCGTTTTTAATTATAAGTGTTTATTTGAATATGTTTCCTACTCACAAAGTTTAAAAATTTGTTCATCCGAAAATTGCTTTTTTAATCTTATTCAAAAAGCTGGGATTAGATAGTGCTTCAGAGCCTGCCAATGGTTGTTCATCAAACTTTGGCCCTAGAACAAAAAGAAAATGAGGGAAGCAATTTAAATACCAGAAACGCGTATTTAATATCTGATTTTTTTTTTAATTTACTAAAAGCAAAGTTAAACCAAGTTTATTTCCATTACAAATTTGCCGTACATATACATGTACGTATCTGTACATGTATCTGACAGTATTCATTTTAAAACATCTTAAAGTTTACAACTGCAACTAAATTAATTTGTTATGTAATCGGTACAGCAAATACAACATATGGAACAAAATCAAGGTGGCAGTCATAATTTTAAATCAATTAGTTTATTTATAAGAAATCTTTGTTGAAATATAGAAAGGCAAAGGAGTGAGGAATTAAGTTCGTCCAAACACGTAAAGAAAATGATATTATAGGTTTGACTGACACAACTGTTATCATTAAAAATCAAGTTAAACTAACATTGAACTTAATTTCCAATGACTTTAATCTGTAGGGAAAGAATAAAATCTGTAGTTTTATTGAATGGAATAACCTGAAATATATTGTAAACATTTAAGATTTTCTTATTCTAATTATTGGCTAATAATTAGAATAAGCGTTTCTTTAAGGAAGTAACCTTGTTACAAAATTAATTATAATAAATAATGGGCGCTATTGCAGTAATTGTAAAATCTTAATGTTTATTTTAAAGCAATAATTATTTCAATTACAATATGGAGAGTTTCAAAATGAATATCAGTGTTTTAAGGCTTTGTAGTCTTCATTACATACAACTTACAATTAAAAATAATACATCAAATGAAAGAGCAACTCAAAACAGTTTTGCTGGTACAGCAGTGCTCATGCACTGTTTTCTCTATCTTCGCTAATAGCAAAGATGGCGACTAGTGAGCAGAAAGCTTTTTGCGTTTTACAGTTTGCAAGGATGAACCTGTACTTACAGTGCAATATGCTTTCCGTAGTAAGTTCAAATGTAAACCTCCAAGTGATTATAAGATCCGTAGATGGTATCATCAGTTAGAAGACACCGGCTATCTTTAAAGAAGATACCGGCTATAAAGGAGTGAAGAAGTGTGACTCCCAAAGAAATCAGTTTGGAAGGCTAGTCATGAATTACTAATTCCAATAATGTCTGTATGGAGTGTTGTAAAGAGACGCTTACAACTACGTCTTTATCGTTTGCAGTTGTTACAAGCTCTACCGACTATTGGTTACGTGCCAACTTTGCAAATGATGTTGCTGTGTGACAAAGATTTTTCTGGATCGTGTCGCCTTCAGTGGTGAATTGATTTTTCACCTAAGTGGACAATTGAACACTCATAATGTGCACATCTGGGGTCAGCAAATCCCAACGACATGGTACAATTGCAACGAGACTCTCCTAAATTGAATGTTTTTGTGCCATATCTTGGCAGAAAGTTTATGGACTTTTCTTATTTGCTCAAGCAACTGTAAATGGTGTCTTATCTTGCTGGAAACGACTATGGCTCTTTCTTAATTGGAAGAAGTTGAACGACATAACTTTATTTGGTAGCAAGATGGTGCGCCGCCTCATTTGTAAACTAAGTATGTGATTGGCCATATGACAGATCTTGTTTCACATGGCTTCCACGTTCACCCGTTCTGATGGCATGTAATTTTTACCTTTGGGGGTTCATGAAGGATCATGTGTCCTTAGTAAAGCCTCCGCTACCAGCTGACCTACCCGACTTAAGAAACAGAATTTAAGCAGTTGTTGCAACAATCACTCCAGGCACACTGAACAAGGTTTTAGACGATCTCGGCTATCGACTCGAAGTGTGCCGTGTGACGTATGGTGCTCACATTGAACACTTATAGGAAAACTGTTTGAATTGCTCTCCTATTTGGTGATTATTTATATTTGTAAGTTAACTGTAATATATACAAGAAAGCCTTAAAACTTCGATAGTCACGTTGAAACACCCGGTATAATTAATTGCAGAACTTACCATCCTTCTTGAGAACTACTCCATGAATTATCCCCGGAGTATCTTCCTCAAGTTCTGCGTACGCTTGCAACAGCGCTTTTTGTTTCTCAGTCAAACGTTTGGGTATTCTTATTTTCAAATGAACATAATGATCACCATAGCCCAATGCGTTCACTTGTTTTATTCCCTTGTTGCTTAATCTGATCCTAGTATGAGATGATGTACCAGGGGAAATCTGAAAACAGTTATAGGCTATAGAGAACCACAGTAAACAAAAACTAAATCAGTCAAATTGAAATATGGTGTACCTCAAGGGCCAGTACTTGGACCTGTATTATTCTAAATGTTTATAAATGATTTGTCGTCAGCAGTACACGAGGATAGATTAATTCAATTTGATGATGATACAACTTTAATACTCAAAGCAAAATCTTTTGTAGAGATCAATATCAATGCTACTCATCAGCATTGACTAAACTTAATTTGATAATCAATCCAAACAAAACAAAATATTTGAATTTTAGCTTAAAACACAACTCTTTTCAGACATTGAGTGTCTTTCTTGGAGAAAAATAACTTGAAGAATTAAATTCAATAAAGTTCTTGGGTCTTATACCTTGGATAACAAACTGACTTGAAACTATCATGTCAATCAGTGATAAAGTTTGTTCGGGAATATTTGGATTAAGAAATGTAAAACTATATTGTAAATCTTCAGTATACTTTGTGTCTTTATATGTATATAAATATTTTAATTTACCATTTTCTCGTTTCACGGGTCGCTTATATGTCACATGTCTTATAAGGTGTAATTTGAATTATAACATTTGGTTGTCACCATTCCTAATATTTATTATAATTTGTACTGTTTACAGGACAAGTAAAATGAAATGAAATGTCTAATTTTGCTAACACCTATAATCTATAACTCTCTCAATGCTATATCATGTATCTGTAGGCGGTTTACTTCCAACCAGGTTTTTGATTTTTCTGCAGAATGTTTTAATAACACTTCTGACATTACACCATGAACTAATGTTGTCTCATCGGCATATAAGACCGTCATGGAAAGGATGTTACAGCTGAAATCATAGACAAAGAAAAAAATGGAAAGGTCCCAAAACAGAACCTTGTGGCACACTTGAGCTTACATTTTCACACCCATTTGCTTTCTATTGATTAGATATGACTAACATGTTTTAAAAATAATAGTTAAGCTAATATGAACTCAATATAAGTGGCACAGAACCCCCAATATTGCTAACAAATTTATATTTCAAGATCTGTGTAAGATGGTGCCTGCATTAGCCGGAAAGATAAGAAAATTCCAATGCTTCACATTACACAAGTTTCATTGTATCTACATGTAATTCACCTGAACTGTGTGGTCTTCATATATCCCTTGTATTCTAATTGTACCTCCCAATACCGCTTGTGACAGTGACATGTCAGCATCTGTGTGCACATCGGATCCATCTCTGCGGAAATAGTCTGATTGTTCTACACGAAGATTGACAAAAATTTCTTTACTTCCCACTGGCATCCTTATAGTCTGTCCATCTTGAACACCTGTTTAAAATAAAACCAATTCTTGATACACAGCTGATTAGGTTGCTACTTATAAACTTCACACGCCAACCTCTTCTTTCCTCCACATTTTATTACCAAAGGTATTCCTAATTTTAGACTTTTAATTTTGTTTTAATAAAGGTATTATTAATCATTAAATCAAAGCTAAGGCGGTAAATACTATGAAATGTCTAAATTAAATTAAAGTATTAAGTTTATACAGTAGTTATAATAAAGGTTAAGAAAAACCAGCATGGCTCCTCTTAAATAAATACCTACCAGACAAAGTGGAAAAATAATTTGCTTCAAGGAAAGAAATCAACATTTTAACTGGAATATACCAAAAACTTAAAACAACATGCATTAATAAATTTTGAAATTATTTCTTACTGCATATTTTTGAAAATATTTAAATGCGGAGAAACAGCTGTTTGGGATTTTTGATTTGTAATAAAATCAGCTGACAATCCAACAATACAAAATATGTTTTTGTTGGTAACTAGCCCAATGTTAATCTTATAATTATTTAGTTTTTGACTAAAGTAATGTGGGTGAAGAGCATTCATTTTAAGAATATAATCATTGATACCAATTAAGTTTTAACGGCTCATGGATTGCCTAAGAAAAGAAAATTTTTGCTTGTACAAATGCATGCGAGGGACAATTTAAAAATTACGTAGGAAATATGTAAAGAATTGGATTTTGAATATTTAGCGAAGTATCTCGACACGAATACCAATAGTTTAAGCCAAACGCCATTAATTTTGCCCAGAATAAAATCTGGCAACTGTACAAAGTTTCATCAAATTCTTTGAAATACATACATGTTTAAATTATTCTTTACTACTTATGGAAACATACCAGGAGGAACCGGAACAGTAACCTTCTTCCTCTGAACTGTGCTGCCTTTTCCTTCACATTCAATACAAGGAAATTTAATAAGCATTCTGCTTCCATGGCAGTAGCGGCATGTTGATCTCATTACAAATGGTCCTAAAACAAAACAAAATTTTGTTTATAACTAAATACAAATTGAAAAAAATCATCAAAATATTCAACCTATTAAATCTTAAATACCATGTAATTTTCTAAAATTTAAAACTATAAATTATAAGTCTATTATATAATATTGTAATGTAAAAGATTTGTAAAATTTTAATTAATATTAAATTGTCAAAAATAAAATTAAAAGTACGGATTATTATCGCTGTGCATCGGTATGATACCTTGTGTATGCATCGTTAATATAACTGATCAACACAAGTCACCAAGTTCTACGTATTATAATTGAATCAAACTATGTTGTCTGCTTACAATGTAATTTAGATATTTTAATTTAAAAAATTTTATGTTTTATTTTCTATTCGGGAAAACACATAGGTTATAATATAAAGTAATTCAAATTAATGTATGCTCATAGACAAATTACCAACAAATAAAAAAATACCATATTATTTGGTAAGTACCAGTTTTTGTTATTACTGTATATATATTTTATGAAAAATGATTATGAAAAGGGTCCTAACCATTTGGTCCTAACTTATGCGAAGAAAACAAAAATACTAGTACTAAAAAATCATTTACTTATTTGGTAAAAATGTAGTTTACCTTGTCAAACGATTTCTAAGAGAATTTGATATAACATGAAAGAACACATCTAACTGATTGTAGAAACAACAAAAATTTTCCCGGGAAATAATATTTGTAGGAGTTATGAAAGAAATAAAACTTGAAATTGTATAGGTTAAGTTTCGACTTTTCCGCGATATTTGACATAATTATAACAAAATAAATCACTTCACATACACCAAACATGTAAGAATTAAATAAACTAAACAATATTAACCCCAAAAGTATCCACGAAGCAAGAAAATGTGAAAATAATGTAACAAACATAATTACGAAAACAAATGCATCGAACAATAGAAAGTACAGTTTAACTGCGTATTTAAAATGGAAATTCATCAACGTTGCCAAATCGAACAATAGGTTATTGTACTGAATAAGGTGTGTATAAATCAAGGTAACTAGATAGTAAAGGTTGCCTCATGTGAGAAATATCAAAAAAAGTGGAGGTTTGCATTTGTCTACATGACTATGAGGCAACCTTTACTATCTAGTTACCTTGTGTATAAATCTCTATTTCAAACCTGTGTACTACTAAACAGCTGACCGCACGTTTCTTCATATTATATAATTAGAATAAAAAAAACTAGAGGACTTACCTAAACTGTTTAGTCGCAGTATTTTGCCGATAACAGTATGATTATAATATTTGTATATTATAATATTTCGTCGCATTATCACTTTATATAATTAGAATAAAATAAAAAAAACTAGAGGACTTACCTAAACTGTTTAGTCACAGTATTTTGCCGATAACAGTATGATTATAATATGTATATAATTATAATATTTCGTCGTATTATCACACTATTTATAATTAGAATGAGTTGCCTAAACTGTTCGTTTCTACACAAAAAAGAACAAGAACAATCCGGCAACGCTGGCAGGACGGTAAGAAAAACATGTCGGCACTTTACAATGTAAATTTCCATAACGAACTTTCGATTTGAAAGTTTTTAATGTTGTACGTGTTGAAGATGGTTAAATATTGGTTTCCCGGTTTCAGTGAAGTGTATAAATACTATATTTATTAAGAAAAAAGTTCAGGTTTGTGTGTTTATAATAGTTTGGATTGACAAGGCCAAGTAAATAAATACCTTTATAACATAAAAATAGTCAAGGTCAATGAACTGTCAAAGAGCAATTGTCTGTTCTCCTTATAATATTATTGGAATTTATTTGTACACAAATTCTTAGTTCTTACCTTGACGCCATGAGGAAAGAGTGGAGAAAAGAGGAGAAGTTTGATTCAATTAAAAACACAAATTTTGTAAACATATAAAATTCGTTAGAAGTAAACAACTAAACGGTAGAATAATAATTTGACAAATGAATAAATATAAATGAAAATTTAATTTGCAAGAAATGGAAGCAACGTTAATTGTTCACTTACCTTTTTTTTTGTAATATTTATCCGTGCAGGAAAGGCAAAGCGATATTAACTCATACATCCTTGAACGTGTTTAAAATGTTTTCATTTAATTAGTTTAAGTGTTTTGTATTAAAAAATCATGTGTGAATGAAAAACATAAAGCCATGAGCTATACAAATTTATTTTATCTTCATTGCCGTAGCAACCAACTGCATAAAACAACAGATAAAACAGCTGATTCGGATAACCAGCTGAGAAACAAAATTTTAGGTTAGGCTTAGATTATGTTACTTGTTTCAATGTGCACATCTATGGCACAGTACCTTTCAAATGATAATAAGTTTCATTCCTCTCTTTTTATAATAAAAACTACAAAATAGATACTATAATTTTTGATGTTCACGTAATAATATAATGATGATGCTTAAGGCCCTCCCTGATAGCTAGGTAACCCTATATAGACCAGGCAAAGTACTGAAAAATAAATAAATTTTTGCCTACATCTCCGATTTGGATGCAGTTTTCTGCATCGCGTTCAGAAAAATACCAGGAAAAAGTTATTTAGATGACACGTAAATTAAATGTCGCAATTTGCATGAAGTAGTAACAAGTAAAACAAAGGCACTTTGTCAGTACTCCCACAAAAACAAATCACGCGTAATGTAAATCCCGAAAATGTCCAAAATGTTTTACCCGACCTAAAACAAATAGAATTGTTATAGTTTAGTTGCCGATCTATAAAATTTATAACTTTTGTCGCAGTAGACACCCTAATTCTATATACACGATAAGAAATGAATCCATAAGTGGTTGGCCTTGAACCTACTTTACCTTCCTGTGTACAAATAACTAAGCCTAAGCATGAAAACAAATAAAACAACAGCCTTTACTTAAACGAAACATTTTACAAGGGAAAATGTCTACGTACATCAAACTAAGAAAGTGTTACATTTTTTCCAACTGATATTTTTATTGTTAAATGCTGAATTGAGTTTAAGTTTAAATATAGAGAATGTGATTGCCAAATAACCGGAGATTACATTCAAAATACGGAGAACTGGCCAGTCCGACAATGATAATATAAACTGAGTATCTCTTGGTATCGATTTTTGATACTGATACCAAAGATAAAGTATCGGTGGTATGGAGAATCGGTAACGAGAAACGACCCTTCCCTAGTTTTTGACCTGCAAAAAACTTTTATTCTATACGATATCTTTCCTGCAGCCCTCACTTTCTTTCTGCGACATTGTCGCACCGTCGCTCGTTGTTCTGCTTTGGGGTTTCAAAGGAAAGAATAAATGCATAAATTTTCATCAAATTCTGTTTGTTCTGTACTAGTAACAATGTAACGGACTCTGAGCGTGCAGTATTATTCCATACTTTCACTTTTTCTCTTTATCTCTCATCGTCTTTCCTGTGACCCCTACCAACAATTCAGAGCTGTGCACAAGCTGAAACAGCTGCCACGGGAATTGGCCTGATACTCACTATATGCCTTTAAGTCATCATCTCAAAATATTTCAAAACCTTACGTTTTTCTCCCATAGCCCGAAAGGAAATTTTCAAGTCTCTGTCGCAACTTCACAAATCCCCCCCCCCCCTCCGGTGCAGCTTGGGCATTTCGCATGGTCAGAAATAATATCAGCGCCCCAAAAAACTCCCAAGTACCGATTTTTGCTGCTTTTCATATATTTTTAGAGGTTTAAAAAAAATCTTACACTTTTAGATGCACTTAATGCACCTGCGATGCATTTCCGCTTTCTCCCGAAACTGGTCATATGCAGACTTTTTTCCTGAACACGATGCAGAAAACTGCATCCAAATCGGAGCCGTAGGCAAACATTTATTTATTCGGTTGGAAATCGTACTAGTTTGCCTGGTCTAATAACAGCTGCTCATTAAGTGGTTTTTTGCTACATAATAAAAATGAACATAATCTATTTACGAATGAATATGTAATTCAATAACTGTGGTCATATCACACTAATAATGCAACTCACCAGTAGTGATAGTTTCCATCCCAGTTCCATTACAATAAGTACAACGGATTGCTTTAGTCCCCAACTCGGCTCTTGAGCCTCTGCATTTAGGGCAAGTGTCAACAACATTCACATTAATATCCTTCTGTACACCACGGGCAGCTTGTTGGAAAGTTAATTTCAAACTTACCTGAACAATAAATATTTATTTATTATTCTTTTTGATGTTGACAAATTTACATTCATATAGCAAGAGTCAAAAACAAAATGTAAAATTATTAAATTCTTACATACTACTTACAATTTAAAATTTCATACAAAACAATTTAATACCTTTAAAGTGAAATAATCTTCATTTATAACAATTACGCCTTTATGATGTCATTAAATTTACAAACGTGTAATAATTACAAAATAACAACATGAAAGAATAAAATTGATAATAATAATAAATTGGATAAAAAGAATTGGCCACCAAGAGTTGTCGAAGACTTCTCTTAAAGACCTTCTGGTCTTGAACAATTTTTATTTTTTGTGGGAGTTTATTAGCAACCGCAACTCCTGCTTGAGAAGGCAGTTTTTTTAAACCTTTCAAGTCTGTGCTGCTTTTCCCATAAGTCATCTACCTGTCTGGTATTGTGGTTATGTATATCTTTACTTAATATTGGAATAGATTTAAATTTTAAATGACAAATAGTTTGGAAGATATGCATACAGGAAAGTGTGAGTATTTCCAATTCCTTGAACACGCTTTTGCAGGATTCCAGCTTTTGCAGACCTCCTACAAGCCTCACAGCTTTTTTCTGCATTATAAATAGCCTTTGCACATTTTTTCGGGACAAGTCTCCCCACAGCACGCCTCCATAGTTAAGATGTGGGTAAATCAGCCCGTAGTAGGCTTTTTTTTTTAAGTACTAAGGCTACCAAATGATTTTAGATTTCTTAATACAAAAATTCCAGAACATTACTTTTGACAAATGCCATCAATATGGTTATCCCAGCCTAATTGCCGTCAACAACCATTACCAGTAACTTTGCTGATTGAACTTCCTCGATTTCTGTCTCATCCAACATAAGGGATGGTCCAATAAAATTATTTTGCTTTTTTAGTCTGAAGACTAGTTTTTTTTTTAGTATTAATTGATAAATTATTCTCAGCAAAGTACAGGCTTGTGATATTAGATTCCACAAATTACTTTATTTCCAATTTTTTAATGGACTCTGCTTGAAAAACTGGAGTTGTGTCATCTGAAAAGTGTATTACTTTATCAATACCTGTTTGGGATGACAAGTCATTAACATGTAATAGAAAAAATACAGGCCCGAGAACAGATCCCTGTGGGAGACTATAGTTCAGTTGAGCCTGGCCAGAAAGTTTCCCTGCAACCTCTACACTTTGTGACCGTCCAGTCACAAAGGATTTAAGCCATGACAGTGAATGACCCCTGATTCCATACATTTTTAGTTTATAAAAACATTGTTTGAGATCAACACAATCAAACGCTTTGGAGAGGTCCAAGTATACACTAATTACTTGTTTGTCTGCATCCAGGGCCTCAACTATATAGTAAATAAGACTTGTAAGGCATCTATGGTCGATCTTCCTCTTCGAAAGCCAAACTGATTTCTGGATATGATATTGAATTTTTCACGATAATTTATCAGTCTAACTAAAAAAAACTTCTGAAAAATTTTGCTGAATGTTGGCAGCAAAGCTACGGGCCTGTTGTTCTAGAAGAAAATAATTCAACGTAACTTTATTTCTGATAGAAAATTATAACAATTCAAACCCTGTAAATGAAACTTTGAATAACCTATAGTAAAATACATAGAGTTAGGCCTAGTTAACCAAAGACAAGTATCATATACATTTATATATTCGATTTCAAAAGAACTAACCTCAATGAATTAATGTACTAAAATAAGTAATACCAATGTCCTGGTCGCTTAAGGTCTAATCCAAATTAATAGAATCATTTAACCATATGAAATTCTTTTAGGTTAACTCCAAGATGTAAGCCTAAATTGCTATGCAAATAGAAAACGATGTATTTTTATAACACAAGACACTCACATATCGAAGTATGATACAATAAGCCATATTATAGGGGATAAACATTAAACTTTTATTAAAAGTCAATTTTAAATCATACCTAACACATGAAAACAAACATCGTTGCAATGTCTTGTTTATAAATAAAAACCACGTGAATGACTGAATACGAGTCGGCCATTTTGATAAATTCGTTGCTAGGCAACCGTTACTAAGAGACAAAGATGACGTCATAGTCATTGCAAGGTCTTATCTGATAAACAAGCGGAGGAGAAATAGTTCCGTAGAAATATTCAAAACATAATTATAACTTTGTAAAGTAAGTTAAGATATTATGTAAAATAAATTAAGTAAACAATTTTAATATGTAAGAGAGAAGCAATATATTGTAGAATAATAAATTAACCAATGTGTAAAAAGGTACAGTCAAGTAACGCGGATTAAAATTTTGATAGTCTCAACCCCAAAACCGTGTAAAAAGGACGAATCAGAAAGCTCAATCCATACGCGCCTAGAAGACAAACTTTAAAACCGACGCTAAAGGAATCAAGTTGAGGACGCCAAGATATATAGATGTGTTATTGTGATCTCCAGTTTTAAAAGTGATATAAAAGTAAAAATTGTGTTTTCGGACTAACAAGAACTACTAAAATGATAAGTATAACCTGGTGAACATAATGAACTAAAAATTTTAATAATATTCCAACTCTAACTATTTTAAAAGAGCTTCAAACTTTCTCAAGAACATTTAAAAGACTTCTAAAAGATTTTGTTATCTATTCTATACCTAAAGGACATATTATTTTGTGTAGTTAATCCATATAATAAGTTTCCAAATTTAAAACGTATTTACGTATAATCTACTTGGAAAAAGCCAGCACGACCACCCTACCCCGAGAGATACATATATTCACCACAGAATATAGAATTATATTTTATGAACCATAAAAGACCTTCTGAGCATTTTTTATGTAAATTATTGAATCAAGAAAACACTTGTAATTATATTGTAATTTTAACCCCAATAAATTTGTATTTGTAACCCGTTTTCATTCATTTATTCAGAAATAGATAGAATCTTAGTGACTTATATTAGAAGTTATTCCAATTGCAAGTTGTATCAGAGAAAATAATTATTAGAGTTATTCCAAAATTTAATAAATCCGTAATAAAAAAAAAAGAAAAAGTGTTGTAGTTTTGTAAAATGTTTTTGGTTATCATCAATTATTTTGAACTAATGATATAAAATACTGTACAAGTGCAGGGTAATACACTTTTGATAAACAAATTTTTTTTTCAATCAGACCTAATTTGAAAATTTGAATTTTAACCATCCTCAAATAATAATAACAGTATGTTAGGCTAGCTACAAAAATCCAAAAATATACATTCTAAAACAAAATGAAATCTTTTTGATTGATTCTACAATGCAATATGTGGACTAAACATTATAACCTAGAATCTTCATGGACTGTCAAAATAACAGAACCGTTGCAAATATAGATTATTTACAGTTCACTTTTAGAAATCTTACTTCCTGTGCAGCACCGTAACCAAAACTAGATTCAGCAAAATCTTGGCCTTGAAAATTGCCTGCAAATCCTCCTTCACCAAAGATTTTCCTAAACAACTCTTCAGGGTCTATTGTAGAATTAAACTGCCATGATTGGCCCGTAAACCCTCCTGGATGTTGTCCCATACCACCAGCATTACCACCCATACCCATCTGTTCTGATGTAGCACCCCAAGAATCATACTCTTTCCTTTTAGTGTCATCACTCAATACCTAAAACAAAACAATGATATCGGTAATTCAAATTTCAATCAATCTTTATTAAACTTTACAGATAAATGTTACATTTATATATAAGGCAGGTCACAGTAATATTCATAGTAACTAATAATTCAACAAAACATAATTTTTCCCTTTTTTACAACTTAATGCTTCTTAAAATTAATTTTAAATATTAAATTTACAACATTTCAATAAAACTTATATTCATAAAATTATGATAACAAAATATACACACATAAAATTGAATATCTAAAAACTTCATTTTTCATAAATGCAAAAAGGTAAAATTATGGATGCTATCAAGGAATTGAAATATACAAAGCCTTCAAAAACTATAAAACCAGCTCAATAATAACCAGCTCAATAATGACCAACTTCATATTTCCTTGAACATGATCTATGACCATCAGTATCCAACATATCGGGATTCCAAATAATCATCGTAGATTTTACAACCAAGAGACAGCGGTTGTCCTTGAACTACCATACGGAGTGCAACCTATGTCTTAAAATTATTATGTGTTTAAGTGTTTGTGTGTTCTTAAAATGTATTTGACAAACTTGGATGAGTGATATCACTCTGAAGATGGAATAAATCTCCGAAACGTATCATTGAGGAAAAAAGTAGTCATGTGATGGACAAAAACAGTAAATTAACTTTAATTACAATAATCTTTTTAAATATCACATTTTATTCATTTAATGATTATTAGTGTAGTGTTGTTTATTATCATACCTGTATTCAAAGTTTAAATACTGATGTTATGATACTTTTACAACCTAACATTACCGACAACTATGTAAATTTAAAAAAATAATAATAGGCCTAAACAAAAACATTATGCTATAAACAAAATTATAGGATTAATAACTTACCTCATATGCCTCTGACACTTCCTGAAATTTTTTTACAGCATTAGGCTCATTTTTATTTGTATCTGGATGATATTTTTTAGCTAACTCAAAGTAAGCTTTCTTTATGTCTTTCGCAGAACAATTCCTAGAAAGACCCAGCACCTCATAATAATCATTCTTTTTTAAAAGACTTGGAGTTGTATGAATGCTCTTTTGTGAAATTGAATATTTATTCTTTGGAGACAATATACCTGTAAAAGACAGAAATTTAAACTTACCAACTTATTACATTAATAGTTATTACACTGTAATAAATAAATATAAATTCTTTACAAACAAAAAATGGAAGAGTGCTGATGTAAAAAGAAAGAAAAAAGTCTAACTTTACCCTAATATTTACCTACGGTAATGATTTTGTCTAGGATTTAAATAGGCGATGGAGTTCGTTTGAGAATATATTTTTAATGATCACTGGTTTTAGATATTGTTCTAGATATGTTTAGGTCTACTAAATAATTACTCACGAGCCTATGATGCTGCAAAGACATACTGCTACAGAACAAAAAACACAGATTTCATAATTTATTATTTTAAATTACACTTTAAATAGGCCTAATTGAAAACTCTATTAACTCAGCATACATTACACATTAAAAACTACAACATCGAAACCACGTATTATAAGAAAATGCAGGTCAATAAAAGGAAGTTTAATTGCAAAATATTGTTAGGCCTACTTCAAACAGGTTGTGCTAAGTGATTATGGATGAATGAACAAAATTTGGTTGGGAACATGTTATCGTTTGGCTACATAAAGTTTAATACTCAAATACACATAGACCAACTACTTTTTCAGTTTTTAAATATTACTTAGGCTACACAACACATTGTAGTGTATTCAAAACTAGTAACGTTGCAACAAAATAACATAGTTATAACGGTAAGATTAAAAACAAAAGCTGTTAAGTTAGGTTTGATGTCAAATAAAATATACGAGACATTATTTTAATTAGCTATGTCTTTGAAGTTATCTTGATTCTTCTAGTAACACGAAAAAGAAAAAACAAAGTTAGCCTATATGATAATAAAACTGTATAAGAGAATAAATGAATAGTTCTAAGTTCAATTTGAATAAGCTAATTTGGCGTAAGTTTACTATTAGACCCTAGCCTAATATTTTTGCAGACAACGACGTTGTTGTACACTCTACTGTTAAATGTTGAATACAGGTAAACATAATGTGACTAAATACTATAGGTTAGAACCTTTTAGGTTTTTTTTAATTATTATTCTTGCATTTCGGTTACCATAGGTTAGCTTAGGGTCGAATAGTAAACTTCCGCCACTAATTATTATCAGGTCCCCTGGTTTCTGGTAGAAATAGACAATGGCAATCGATAGGTTGTACATTAGTTTCTTTGGCGGGCAAAGTAAACATCCACACTCCAGCTGATTTGAAGGTTAGGTTGTTAGCTTATGGATTTCAAAATGAAAGCATTAAAAAAATAGCCTGAAATTCTAACTTACAATCTCTAATCACAGTATGTTTCCATATTGTTAACATATAGCCTATAAGTTTCTAACATCAATTAAGTTGTTTATATAGCAGAAATATTAACTGGAGTGTGGATCTATAGGCTACATTTGCCGTTTCTTCTATCTTGTGATCCATTTATACTTCAACTACAGTAGGCCATACAATCACCTTCAGATATTATGGTTGTCACAGGTAAGTACCTGGATAAGAGATCCAGATAGGAAATAAATATAACAACAATAAAATATGTATAAATAAAGAGTATTTTTTAATAGATATATTAAAAAGAGCTCGCACCAAGAGTTTTGTACTTTTTGGTAATTAAATGGAAAACTTAATTAATAACAAAAGTTATGACATACTCAATTCATTAAAGGTTATTTTAGTATCCTAGGTTTGAAGATAGTGCTAAGTCAACTTTTAGGTTAGTAAACTATGTTAGGCTATATCTTAGTAATGTAACAGCTGATCAACTTACTAAAATTATTTGGTCCATGTTTTATGACATTTACACCAACTATGGACAAACTAAATGTTCTTTGACAATCACAATTTTTAAAGTGTAACTGGCATCGTAATTTATTTATTGTATTAAATCCTATCGAATTGATATTTGTTGACCGAAAATACCTAACTAAACCCCTCGTGGTGGCCATATTCAATTCGACATTGACAAAAGAGCAAATTGCAGTACTATAATCTCGTCGTTACTACTCGTCATCAGTGAATTTTTCGTTACACAATTTAAGTAAATTTTACATCACCCAATTTAAATTTTGGTCATAAAATTTATTTAACGTTTATCCATTATGGGCTTCTATATTACGCACGGTAAATAGTAGTTATTAAATAAATACACACTTTATTAATGAATTAATAAATATTATGTACATCTATATGTTTCTTGAAAAGGAACATCTACATATATAATTATACAGAAACATATTTTCGCACAAAATGTAAAAAAAATAAGCAAAAATATCAGAAAGACTTACAAAATACTGAACTGATTTTTCGTATGGTTTGTTCCATAGAATATGCAATAGAATTATTTACTATTCATAATTAATTAATAATATCTTTTTCATATTACACTGTTTCAGGGTCTCACCTGTCATCGATAATAGCTTTATATTTTTTAAATAAATTATGAATTTACAATGTGATTCCGGAAATTACAAACAGTTATTGCATTTATGTTATAGGCCTATATACAAATTTATTGAAAAAGATGGGTATTTAATTTGTAAGCATCTCCATTTCATAATATGTTTATCACACAGCTGACTTATATAATCAGTCAGCTCTTCAGCTCAGCTGTTGGTAAATGTAACCTATTATCATTCTGTTCTCTATTACATTCATTACCTATATTACCATAATGAATATTATTAATTACCGGTGTTTGTGTTTTGTTTAGTTAACCGTATTTATACAGTGTAATATGCTATATTGTAATATCGGTATTTATACATAATAAAATTATCATGGAAGAAGTAGATAAAATAATTCTTCATTCCTTAAAAGACATTGGCTGGTAAATATATAACTTTTTTTGTTATTTATTATTAATATTTATGTCCATACTCTGAAGATGATAACATTGTTGTTGCATGTAGGCCTACATAAGTAAATAAAGTAACATTGTTATTTTAAAACATTTTGTGGTTTCGGGTGTCTTCCTTTTCACCTAACCCTTATTATTTAATTTCCATAGTGCTCAAAGTACTGAGTGAATTAGTTAAGTTTACTTGAATAAGATGTTTGTTATTAGGTCTGCTATGTTTTATAGATCAAAACCATTGCATCCATTGTCTAGTAGCATAATAGGCTACACGACTATGTAGTTAATGACATAGTAGGCGGTAATGATATTAACATATTATATAAGACACATGTTTTGAAGCAGCTGGATTGTTTTAATATGGAACAAAAATGCAGATATAATTTACGTTTTACTTTAAAAAGGCCCTAGTCTATGTCAAATTAGTTACAGTACTTCATTATACCTCATTATGATTATATTTTATTGTATGTAGGCTATAGGCCTAGCCTGAGCTAAAATAACAAATTAATAATATTACAATAAACAAGCTTAAAAACCACAATTTCATGATTGGAATCAAAATTATATTGTCAAAAGAGCTTATATAAATTTTCGCCTCAGTATGCTCCCATATAACAGTGACAATATGCACAGGTGAGACCACTACTCACTTTCCTACTAAAAGCTTGTCAGATGCCACAATCTTGATATAGAGAGACATAACTTATAATGCAATTCTGAAGATTTGTACTGTAAATGATTTAAGTTTACCAATTCGAAACTTTAAATCATCAAAATATTTGTTTTAGTACTTAATAGTTTAAAAAAGTTAAAACAGTTACAAGTTCAAAATAATATAGAACAAATTCTAGTTGGTAAATGGTTGAAGGAGTCAAAAATTGATAGGCCTAGGCATGTTTTATTTACTGATTGATAGTATAAGCCTACCATAATTGCATATTTCAGTAGAAAGAGGAACCACATCATATAGTAGGCATATTATTAAATGCACCTATGAACTATCACAATCAAAATGTTTTAAAAATCAATCAAATTAAGATCATTTATTAAAATCAAAATAATATGAGGAATTTTACTGAAGGCCAGTTATACATTGCCAGAGTAATTTGGATATTATTAGTTAAGTTACAGCCATGCCATTTAGGCTGTCCTTATAATGTGAATTTATCTTCTAGCAATAATAAAAGAGTTTTCATTTGATTATAAAATAATATTGTGCTGAAAAATAAGAGTCCATGTTTGTATAGGTGTGATCAAAAAATACGGTGAATGAATATAGCAGCAACTGCTGATGCTGTATCAATTTTATCTAAAATGTGCGATAGCCTGATCTATTGAGCCAGGCAATGTCAAGCTTGAACTCGTTCTAACTTGTCAGTCAACTTCCAGAACCGCTAGAGTGAATGTGTATTTACCATGTTTGTTGTGCATCATGGACTTCGAACAATGCATTAACATTAAGTTTTGTTTCAAGTTGCAAAAAAAGCCAAAAAAGCTCATGAAATGTTAAAATAAGTGTATGGTAACTCTGAAGACTGTTTACAAGTGGTATGAGCGATTTAAAAACAAGAATGAATTGGTTGAAGAAGAGGAACAGTCGGGACATTCTTCAACCTTAAAAACAGATGAAAACGTGCAAAAAGTGCCCAAACCTCTCAATGGAAAACCAGTAACTCCAAAGTCGAACATCAAGGTTATGTTCTTTGTTTTTTCGATAGTGCAATCAAAGTTTGTTCCAAGGGGAGCAAATGTAAATTCCGAATTTTATAATTGGTAAGTTACTGGAACGTTTGCGAAACGATGTGCAAAAAAGAAACCAAAAAATGGCGCAATGGCTTCCTTCTTCATCACGACAACCTGCCATGCTTTTGATTTGTGAGTGTTTGGCCCGAAAAAGTGTTTCTACCTGTCCACATCCGCCTTACTCACCAGATTTAGCTCCATACAAGTTCTGGCTCTTCCCAAAAATGTATGAAAAGGAAAACGTTTTGACCCCATTTCCGACATTGAGATGGCCACGACTCAGCAACTGAAAGCCCTTTCCGAAAGAAGCCTTGCAGGAATGCTTCCAGTCATGGAGTCAACATTGGGACAAATGCACCGCTAGCCAAGGACAGTACTTTGAAGGATATTAATTCAAATTCTATATAAACTTATTACTTTGCAATAAAATTATTCACCATATTTTTGGATCACACCTCGTATTACACTATATATTTTACCCTTAAAAATAAGTGCATTGACTAGACAATCATGTGTTACATTATATGTTAAAAATGAAAACTTAAATACAAATTAAAGAAACAATAGACCTGCATGTTATCACAGTTTCTGTGGAATTTGTTTTCTTTGTAATCATCAAGATTGGAGTGGGAATTGAGTCTAGCAACGCTTACTACTTGCACAGCTAAAATGGCTCTATCAAATAAAATATAAGAAGTGGGTCTATCAACTTCTTGGTAAATTTTAATTTTCTTTTGTTATTTATTTTGTTATTTAGTGATGTGGATAGTGAAGTTAAGAGCCTGCGTCAGTTTAATTCAGAATTGATTGTGGAAGCTGTAGCACGATGTCTGAATGTTATTCAACCAGGATTGGATATACCCTATCAGCTGCCACCATCTATGTCAGCAAGGTTCAAAGTTGGAGGTGCCATCGCAGAAGCATGTTCGGTAAATTATACATGTTTTAAATAAATATAAAGTTTAATGAACGTTTTTAGGATGTACAATAATAGTATGAAATCAGGTTTTCGGTAAAGTTACATTTGATGTGTTTGGAATTTTTATACGGATTAAATAGTCCACCATAGCACCTTTCTTATGTCAGCAACCAGACATGTTGTTATAGACGTCACTATGTCTTAACATGGGCGCCCACACCCGAGTGTAGATGGGGATTGCTGTCCTCTAGCTCCCAGGGAAAGGAAAATATGTAGGCTATATTAATAATTATAGTCGGGTATTTTTTTTTTAAGAGAATAATTATTTAATAGTCAGTATTATGTAGAAGTGGTTTAGCACTAGAATATTTTTGAAATGTTAGGCCTCTGTACAATTTCATTTTACATAACTTATTTTATTTTTACAAGAGTTCAACCATGAGCTGCTAGGGTACTACTTGGTGCATCCTCAAGGCGCGGTGTAGCTTTTTGTATTCATTGACGGTGTAAAGATACAGACTCAATGCTGTGTAGGTTAATATTTCACCTAAACATCAAAATTATCTTCCCGAATATTAAAAGTTTTCTGGGGAGGTCGAACATTTTCCTGGACCTCCTTGAGCAGCAGAGGATTGTCCTCCTTAATTCTCATAAACCCATAGAAAATATAAGGGCGCCCTTCATAACTACCCTCCACTATGGTTTGTTTTCTTTTTAACCAAGGAGTTAGCATACCCGACTCTAAAACTAAGGGTCAGTTTCTGAGTCTGAGCTTTAATAGAAGTACAAAACTAAAATAAAGGCTTCCTAACGCTAAATTAAACATTTTTAAACAGCAAATTATTTTTAATCTAAGCTTATACACACGTGGACAGTCAGATGAGTTTTTAACTCTAGGATTATTTTAGCTTTTACGTCTTAGACCATTGGAGCTAATTTCTGACCCTTAAACTGGTCCTTAAGGTATCTAGTTAGAACCTGGATGAACACCATAAATGGTTATCTCTAGGTGGAAAAAAATTCAGTCGATGATGGCACACCAGAGCTTTTCATCTTAAAATCAAAATAATGGGAGCGACCTACAGTCTTGTGAATGTAACTCGATTGTTACTTCAATAAAATAAGATCTAGGGAGCCTTCCAGTATTAAGAGTAAGAACACACATGCATGGCGTTGCATTACCTCCAAGATCCTTTTAGATATTATATCTCATCTGAGCAGTTTGTGAAGCTTTAACAGCCTAATAGAAATGCTTGAGAACTCGCAGGTATTTTCGACCGCACCTTTAGATATTTATGAATTTTGAATATTTAACCTTGAGCAAACTTCCCCATTATTCCCTTTTTTCCTTTCGTAGTTAGTTAGGGATGCGAGACATGCAAAACTTATAATTTAATTGGTGGCAGTGCTTATAGTCTGTTTACTAAACCCTTGCGTTGTGTGCGGTCGTTTCTTCCGCTCGCGAGTGTTCATTGTTGTCAATTTTTCGTATAAACAATCATATTTGTAAAATGTATTTTGTTATTTTATTTAGATAAACTGTAAATAGGACTACTGTACATATTAGAGACTAAGTATTTTAGTGATTTTAGTTTTAAAGTGCTTATAGTCCGTTTATTAAACCCTTGTGTTGTGTGCGGTCGTTTCTTCCGCGCGCGAGTGTTCGTTGTTGTTAATTTTTTTGTATAAACGATAATTTGTAAAAAAAATTTTTGTTATTTTATTTTATATGTAAATAAGTACTTTAATACTTAAAATTTTTAATTATATTATAAAATACAATTAATAACGTAGTTATTTTGTCCTAACAGTGAAGTCTAAAACACCGCGCGTGAGTTCCAGTGTAACAACATACTGCGCGAGTTCTCAAGGGTTAAGCATAAGCAAAAACAGAGTGATTGAAGTTGGAGTGAGAGAGACGGAGTTCTTATATTACATGCACAGATATTATTCAGCTACACATCATTGTTCCGACTATCCCTGCCTTGTAATTTACTTTCAAGAATATAATAATATTTCTTTACATAACTTTTTATATCAGTACTAAACCACTTTTGTTGCGATTATACAAAATATTGTTTTGTTTTATAGAAATATTTCTGAAACTCGTATTTCTTTGTTGTAATAATAATTTTATAAAACAGAATTTCTAATAACAAAATATGTTTGTATAAAAGTAGATAAGTATAAAGGCAACGGAAACTGAAACTGTCAACATTGTTTGCTCAGTGTAAGGGACATTGAATTAAGAATAGTTTTAGGGGAGAATACAAATTTTGTAACAAATATGTTCAAATTATACCTCTTTTAAAAATACATAAGAAAGATTATGATTTAGAATTTATTAGACAGTTTCACAAGTCAGAAAATCCTTTGGAATAACAAATTGTGTTTTATTTTACTTAGCCTACTCCGTTTTGTAAGATTGTAAAATTATGAAATGTGTTTCATAGTGGCTCATGAGAGATTGTTATATATTACAAATCACTTTTATAAAAGCAAGGCAGGAGGAGTGCAACGAAGATATGCAAAACTACAGATGTGTATGTCTATCACAACTTGTTTTACCATTTTGCTCCTCATCGCAGTCGTACAAAAATTTGATTGAAATTTAATCTTAATCTCATTACCGAAAGGGGTTGGACTGTGGATTATGAAGACCCATGAGCTTCAGGAAAACGTTAAACGACAAGCAAAAACGTCACAACACAAACGGGGTGAAGAGGTTTCCCTAACCCTATCCTAAATGTGCCCAAAAATTACTCTATCCTAACCTGCTAGAATTATGCTAGTTTAATAATTTTTGATAGATTTAATTAAAATTAAGATTTCTTTTAAAATTTCCTGACTATCTAAATTAATGGGGAATGTCAATTTTCTTTTCTGAGACGGATGATAAATAAATTTCTTTCATACCTGTATATGCTCTACAATCAATTTCTATGTGCCGTAGAGTTTCCGGTATTTGATTCTTGTACATTATAAATGGGATAGTATTAAATTCTAAAAACTAATTAATGGCAGTGCATCATCAAATTATTTTAAGTCTAATTATAGGCCTAAATATTTTTACATATATAATTGTAATTAGTTACACATATCTGATATTTGTTTCAAGTATTCTGTGGTCTGTGACTTACATTATTTTAAAATAATGATACACCTGTTTCTATTTAGGAATTAGGTTATACTGGAGAAATTGGTTATCAGACTTTCCTATATCCTACGGAAGGAGATATCCGCAAAGTGTTTATGTTCCTTATTGAAAAGCTGCCCAAAGAATCAGATAAAAGTGTGTTACAACCTGAAGGTAATGTATCTACATATTTATGTTGATTACTATAATAGCTGAACGTGTTCGATAAGAAACAAAATTACAAAACTTGCTATAAAGCTGGCGTGTTAAAAATGTATTTAAAATGTGAAATACAAGCATAGAAGAAGTTGTAGTTGAGAATTTATTACAAAAGTCATTTTTAGGGAAAATGTCACTCCTAAGGCTACTGCAGAATTTAGATTCAATTATAGAAATTCATGAAAGAAGAAACTTACTGACCCATGCTACACATAAATATTATGTTTAACTTACATGAGATTGAGATGAGCGCCCTGAGTTTTTAGAACAAAGTAGCAAGATTTTCTTTCTTTTGCATTGTACGTGGTGGACTGATAATGTTTACAAATGTATTGATTCATAAAATTATGTTTCTGTTTATAATTTTGCTCACTATTTATAACGAATAATATACACTGTTTTGAATACACAAATACTTCTCATTTCTTGTAAATTGGCTTTTGTTATTCTGCCTAATTTAAAGATAGAGTCTAAATTATTTCCAATCCATTGTTGTACAACGTCCTACTTCTTCTTTTCCTTGTTTTAAATTTGGTTTTATTTTTATTAATTTAGTCACCAATACAGCAATGACTTATTTTTTTTTACAAACTTATTTATATATTCATATATCGTAGTCCTGCTACTCCAGAGTTGAGAAAAATACCGATTTTATAAACTTAAAGGCAGGAGAAACTAAAATATGTTTGTGAAAAAACTTACATTTATTGTTATACAAAGAAGTTAAATAGAGACATACATAGAGCCTAAGCTTAATGAAAACGTCTGGAACTAAATTGGAATGAATGTCGGCTCCATTTATACAATTCTGTAGAGTTTTAATCATTTTATCACATAATCACTCATCACTGTGATCATTTTTAATCACTGCTAAACACAAAAAATAACTATTTTACATACAATTAAGAAGTAAAGTCAGTGATTTTTTTTTCCAACGAAGAGCACTGAATCGACTTGAGTATGCAATATTCCGCCATCGCTGCATCATTTGGTGTTGTTCTACGTAGCGTAAGGCGAGGTCAAGAGCATTTGCTGCGTTTGTGTGTGATATGAGTTCAGTTTGAGCGTTCACTCCCTCCTCGCTTTCCTCCGAGCCGATCAACACTGCATAGAACTGACACTAGCAGATGTCCCCGCACTTAATTTACGCCTTAACAAGTCAATACATTGATATTATTCATGAAATCCGCCTATTCTGAATTCTCGCTAAACCGAACAGTGTTTGGTCCCAATTAATTCGGAATAGCGGGACTCTACTGTATATTAATTTAATATTTATTGATTAATAATTTTGTATTTGCAAGGTTAGATGAGTGATGAGATATTCATAGTTATTGGATCAGTGAGTATTGATAAATGTGTGTAAAATTCATTATCATACAAAGTATAAAAATACAATTAACAACCACCTATTATACAATACAACAGTACCTATTATATCAAATTTGTGGTTTCTGATATTTTATTATATTAGCCTAATATTAGCGATATTATATTATAAATAGGCCTTTAATGTTATTCCTTTATTAAAATAAATGTATTTATTACTTTGTTATAGATACTACTCTAACATTACGCCAGTCTATAGCAGAAAAGCTTAAAGAAGAATTATCTATCCCTTGGTCTGTTAATTCTGCATCTAGTTTTAAGAAATGTAGGTTTATCTCAGTGCCTCTAGAGAGTGGAATTACTTTACCAGGACAGAAGCGCGACTGCACACCCCAAGGTAAAACATCAACTGTACTGTGTATGATATAGTGGTATGACAAAGGTTTTGAAATAGCCAACTATTATTAATTTCCTGATCCCTATGAACCATTTTACTAAAGAAACTATTTGGTTTTGAACTCATGGAAACATGAGCTGAATTTCCATTGTTTGGGAACCTTTTATGCTTGAACAAGATGTCTACCAGTACCCAAAATCATGATTTGTTAACTAAATTTTAAATGAAAAAACAAAGACCAAGACTGAGATTTGAACCCACAAACTTTAGCTTTCCGTAGTAATGCTCTGACAAATAAGCTATCCTGACCCCACCAGCCATTGGAAGATAACTCATTTATATGATTTGCATTTTAGTGAAATAATAAACTAACTACCGATACATTGTTAGAACTGAGATTGAAATTAATCTTATTTCTATTTCAAATTCTAAAAGAATTTTCAAATATATTTTAGCTTTATAGTATATAACACACCTAGACTTCTGCCAATTTTCACATGTTATACTGTTAACTTCAAATGGTCAATAATTTCTATTTTTTACCGAGTGTTATTTCAATGTACTATTTTTTATGTTTTTACTGTAATAATATTTTTTCAAAATTTGTTGATAATTCACTATCATGTTAATATAGGCAATCAAAACACTGAGGCCCCGACCACAAGTGTAAATAACAGTACCCAAATAAACTGAAAAACATTTATTGATAGAGTTGTTCTGGTTCCCCGATATATATTTGGGTAACCAAGGTACCATCATCGGGGGTATTCAATGTTTCTAGTTATTCACATTCACCACAGTACTTGTTGAACATCTATTAACATAGGAAGTTTAAGTTTTGGAAAAATAATATTGATTAGCGGTGTAAGTAGTATTTTATGTAATTGTAAACGTAATATTTTCTCCCAGACATATGACGTCAGTCATGTTACAAAGTTTGAACGGATAATAAACTAAGATGACACAATTTAGGTTTTGTTTTGTTTAAATTGCAGAATGGAGAGATTATTGTGTTCACCGTTTACCTTTCCTACATCACCAACTTCCTGAAGCAAGTATGTTGCTGCCTTCAATAATTGCATATAATGCGAAAACTTGTTTACCTGTAGAAACGCCTTCACACAATCAAGAAACAAATAGCTCTCAATGTCTTGGCACGAAATCATTGCCCGTGGTTGAAAGAAAAACATGGCTGAGTGTATCATCAAAGATGCTGTATAGTAAAGTAAGTCTGCTTTATACCATCTTAATTATAGTTACCTCTGTGTGTAAAAGTCGTGATTGACTCATCACCATACCTCTGTATGTAAAAGTCGTGATTGACTCATCACCATATCTCTGCTATATAGAGTTTTCTTATATTATATAAGCACTATTAGGGTTCGGATTTAAAACCCACTTTGTTTCCTGGGTTCAAATAACAAGTTAATTCGGTAAGGAACAGATCAATAACAATGCATCAGTGGTTCAGTGGTAATACTTATTCTAACATTGATTTATTCGCACTCCCTTGCAATTATGCAGATACATACGATTTGATACATTAGCCTACACTTATACTACATACATTTCCTTTGCTAGGTATCGAGTTTACGAGACAGACTGGATGTACGGTACCGGTGACTAAAGCAAGCTATGTTTATCTTATCAACCCCAAACTCCAAATTCAATATGGCATTAACAACAGACCAAAATACTTTGTTTTGCTCACTCAGTGTGACGTTCTCGATGCGTTGTGGTCCTTCACTTGGCTCGTGACGTCTCTTCCAGATGGTCCAAACTTTGATCTGTGTAGTCCCATGACTCACTGGTCACACGACCACTCTACTCTGGCCTATCGACCACCCTACTCTAGCCAAGATTCAGATATCCTATATAACCCGTCTAGCTTCCTGTTGACATCTTCAACGAAACAGCCGCTGCCCTTGTAGCAATTGTTGCATGACCTCTTAATCAACTGAGTTTACATTTCCGGATCCATGTTATACTTTCTGGTTTATCTTGCTGGTCCAATACCTTTACATAAATACACTAACCCTAATAATTAACATAACTAAAACTATCCAAAATATGTCTTCTGCTAATATTCCCCATCTATTAGTAACAGCACCCACTAAGAAAGTAACCCATTAGAAATGCAACTTTGGTAATAATGTTCCTATAACATTGAAGTCATGGTATTTCTGCTTATCTGACAACCAATTGTATGTATGATGTCCACTAGTTGGAATGGGCAAGAAACATGTTTGTGAATACAGTATGTTTTGAGATCGTTTTTCACTATGTTTCACATTTTTTTTTTTAAGATCAACTTATAAAAATTTATACTTATGTTTGAAAAAATTGTATTACTGTAGAAGCCCTCTTAACAGGCTACTACGGGACCGGGACCCTGGCCAGTTACGGATTTGGCTGGTCAAACCAACAGATGTTTAAATGACGGTTTTAAGCCTAACAAATAGCTGTACAAAGTGTACTAAAGTACTCAATTCAAAAATACAACAAACATATTTAATTGGAATAAAGTTTCTTACCTTTACTTCTGTCAAGTGACCTCCTTTCTTTAGAATATGCGAAGCATATTGGGACTTCTATCCCTTCTTCAGACACAATTATAAATTCCTCGACCGTTTTCATCAAACATTAAAATTAATTACACAAAACACATTTAAAGGCAGTATGTTTTTGTGTACACCATCAGGCTACCGAACGGCAACTGTCAGTCTGTTATCTCGCGCACTTAGAACCTGTTCTTTCCGCGGGCTTCTTGAACTCTTATCGCCGTGTCGTACAAGGTATTAGAGAGTTGAAATTTAGCTGGTCATTCAATAATTGATGTTCGCTATTTGCATCTTTTGATTTGAACAACTTATAAATCTCATACTCTTCAACGGCATTCATATATCTTCCTTTATAACTTATTTTAATTGTTTCACATTATTTTTTAAGCTCGTGTAACTACGGTCGTCGTCCATCAGATGGCATGCAAAATTTTATTTGATACCTGAGATGGTTTTTAATTGGCAAGTGTTCTTTAAATAAAATTTTTAACACTCTCCCAGTTTGGTCTATGTATAAATTGTCAATCTATACACGCCGGTTTGGTCTTCTTCTTCGTCGCCACCAGTTAGTGGCTTTGATTTTCCTCTACAACTGTTTGCACAATTTGATCATCGGTGAAAAAGTCATTTTCAAGCTTGTCGTCAACGGACACCCATTATTCAACACGTCCAAGTTCACAGGAATTCTGTAGTTTTCTCAAAACATTGAGTAAGTCTGCGTTGTCATCTCATTCAAGACCCAAAAAAGGAACGAGGATGTTCTTCATCTCTTAAATTATCTGAATTTTGTGTTTCACTTCTTCTTCTTTTGTTATGTTTGTCCAATCCTTTCGCCAAGAGTTGACGAATGTAGAGCTAGAGATCACTTCGTATGCATTCGTTACAATGGAAATTACATCCTTTATGTTGATGCGTCTCAAGGCTGATACAAGATCCATGTTTTCAGTTTCTATCTTTCCTAAAATCTCTGAGAGGAGTGTGTAACTGTTACACCTCTTCAAGCAACCCCTGATCCTTGGGTTGAATAAGGTTTGTTACGTTTAATGGAAGGAAAAGACACTTTAACTAAGACCGGCAGAAAACTGTCTTTCCATCAAACTTAGAGTGCAGAATAATTGTCTTCCCTTCAGTATGGGTCCAGCTACAAGCATTCACCAGTGTCGTTCTTACATAAACTAAAGCACAAAGCATCATCTACCATCTCATTGCTGGTTTTTTTAGCGTCCAACATTGCTTTACTGTTTTTTTATAACTCAACTTGGGTACAAAAGTCTTCAATCTCTTTACGGTTTTGGAGCCGGTAGTTAACAGTGCTATGACTGTCCCCACGTTCAGTTCATTGTAAATCTTGTTGACAGACACTCATCGATTCATTCTAAAGCTTCCAGTTTCTTCTCCATTGTGACAACAACCCTTTTTCCACTCATTTTTACTCTATAGTTAGAAATGTGAACAGTAAGGAATAAGAAATCACCAACTCAAATGAATAAACAAACCAGTATTCAATATTGCTTAATATATATCGGAAACAAAGACTTGTAAAAATAAGTCGCAAGGCAGCGACTTGTCGAGGAGTCATTTTCTCTCAGAATCGGCCGGTTAAAGCGGCAGCCGATTGAACCAGAGGCAAGTTAAGGGATTCTACTATATCACAATTAATTGGGATTATATATATATATATATATATATATATATATATATATTATATATTTATATATTTAATTATTTTTTATACTTTCAACTCAACTAAGTTCTGTTATAAATTTACCTCGCAGTTTATTTTTTACACAGAGTTCAAACTACAGTACATCTCACCTTATTTTGCAAATTCAGTGTGGAATGTGATACAGTGCTTTAGCTCTAGAATTGAATTATTACTGTCCTGAGCAGTGTCGGGTAATAATTTAAACAAACGGCTGAACAACACATGCCTTATCTGCCTTTTAGGTTAAGAATCCCTATTTTAATTCATTATAACTTTGGACATTTTGAATGAATATTCTTCTGAAATAGTCCCGTCAATAATCTGTGATGTACCCTATAAAAAACACATTAAGATTTTGAGAATTCATATATATATCACTAGTTGAATGCTAGTTGTAGAAGAATGTGCACGTTACTTTTGTTTTACATCAACTGTTCAGAAACAAATGTGTTTAAAAAATAATTTAAACCGATGTAAAATTAAGCTTTTTATTTAATTTTATTAAATTTTACTTTAGTTGTAAAATTGATTTCCATTACTATTAATGTAGGCATTTTTTTATTTATTTTGCAGGAAGGAGCACGGTCTATTAAGCCGATGGCAACATCTACTCATGAAAACAACAATCAAGAAAATTTAATAACAGAACTGGAAAATAAAGAAGAAATGGAAAAAATTGCTCTTGATAATGTCAAACATAGACTAGAAAAATTGCAAATAGAAGTTAGATCTGTTTCAAAACAATTGTCCGAGGTAAAATAGTTTATTGGATTATAATAAATCACACTATAGCACTAATCATAGTGTGTTAATTTGTGTAAACCTTTAAAGATTATACTATACCAAGTTACAATTTGTAAACATAAATTATCTTAGAGATACTTTCAGCCTTACATTGGAAACTTGATTTCCCGTCAATATGATACATCAACCGTCATGTAATAAAAATGAAAAAGAAAAAAGCATGCGAGACGCTCGTGCTTTAAAAGTGAAATTTCTTAGGTTCTAGAAACAGTTGATTTTATGCATTTCTCTCTTTGCTTTTGATATATTATACGATCGGCTTTGAGATTAGAAATCATTTAAAATCTGTTTATTTTTACAATCCTTTTTGTTTACTAAATTGTTGACAGCTGAGAAACAAATTAGGCCTACACACATTTTAAACTAACTATTTTGGACTCTTGGTCTAAATTATTGCTGTTTTATCATAAAAGTTTGAATTTCTATTAATTTATAAATATAGCCCTACTGGAGATTTAAAAAATGAGAGAATTTAAAAAATACAATTCTATATTTTTGTCCTCATTGAATTTCCAGGTAACAGAAGAACGAATTAAAGAAGAAGATGCTTACAGAGAAAAGGAAAAAGACATAGAAGTTAGACGGAAGGCGCTTGCATTACTTCCCGAAAGTGCTGTAAACATGGAAAAACTACATCAGCTACAAGAGACAACTTCACAGAAGCTGGTATCTTTAGCTGCACAATGGGAAAAGCATAAAACACCCTTAGAACAGAGGTATCAAGAAGCCAAGATACGACTTTCAAGTAAAGTGGTAAGTAAATATTGAATAACATGCAATTTTTATCAACTAAATATTAATTGTTTTCAAAATTATGTAAAACAGGCAACTAATTATTGGTGGTAAAAAGAGTCAAGGTTATTGTTTATTTAATTAAAAAATTGTGAGTGAATGAACACAATTTAGTAACCGTGGACATACAAATTTTCCTTGTCTGTAACATGAGATGTACGTTGTTACTTTGCAATAACATCCGCCATATTTCGTTCTAGAAAAAATGAGGGGTCAGAACATCTCCTTGCCTTGAAGAGATCTTGCATCTCGGCAGTGTCACCGTTTTTTGACGAGTTAAATCAAAAGTATTTGTCGATTGAAGAATGATAATAGAACATCATAACAGTGTTTGTCGCAAGAATAAGATCCTCATCTGAAGAAGATGAAGAGGAAAACATTATGACAGGTCGGCTAAACTAAAGGATGGTGTGGTGTTTTGATTTGGCCGTGTTGACTTCTGGGGCAATGGTGCTTGGGGCAGTGCGTTTCTCGGGCGAGGGCCGGTGCTAGGTGAGGTGCGGCATTGTGGAAGATTGTTTCTGCTGTATTCTGTGCCCAACAATAGAAGCTTTTCAACTCTTAAAATTCAATACTTAAATTACACAATGAGTTCTTATTCTATGCTTAGGCTAATAAATGAAGATCGATAGTTATATGGAATGATTAACAAATATTTCACTTAAATTAGAACAGGTTATTTAAAATAGAGTTTTTTGATTAGGTTGGTTTTTGATAAGGAAGTAAATGAAAGTTGTACAGTGGATAGTTTTAGTTTTGAAGAAGAGATTCCTGAAGGCCTGATGTAAAGACACCCAAAATGGCAGGAGGTGTATATGATAATTTACCAGCACTAGGTATAATTTGTGTGGTAGTTGCTGTGTGATGACAAATTAGTTATTTCCCTTGACGTGTAATTAATGTTTGATTTGAGTCTGCAGAGGAGTATCTTCTTCTTCTTCTGTGGGCGGTCCGAAACCTTAAGCACGTCAGCCTCTTGGGCTTTTTGCGCTCCCACTTAAGGATGTTAAACCCTTAGGCGTTTTACACACTGAAGTGGCGTGGCATGCAGCTTGCTGCAAGTGGCAAGTAGCTGCACGCCACGCGAAAATCAACCAATGCTTTTAAACGGGACCCTACACACTGAAGTAGCAGTGACGTGGCGCATCTTCCGTGCATCGCGCTGCGCCACGCATCTGCCACTCGAACACCGATCGGTCGGTGTTTGGCGATGCATGCCACACTCATCTCGACCCAGCTCATGCGCAGATACCACTCTCTGGCCTTCGTCAGTGTTTAATTCAGGGCTTATTTGTGTTCCACAGGTTCTAAATTGAACAAATTTAGAAATATTTATCCGAGTTCAATAAAATTTGAACCACATATAGAAAACATAT
The DNA here is from genome assembly GCA_018207615.1 of Philaenus spumarius. Taxonomy (NCBI): domain Eukaryota; kingdom Metazoa; phylum Arthropoda; class Insecta; order Hemiptera; family Aphrophoridae; genus Philaenus; species Philaenus spumarius. The sequence goes on along the minus strand of JAGFPH010001768.1, from coordinate 58,721 downwards.
CTATAATAATAATATAAATAAATCAGATTGTTACAACAAATTTTAATACTTTCACTGATTAGGCCTATAAAAACTACTTTCCGATATCTTTATTCGGTGAAAAATTGTTTGTTCATGTCTTCAGTAAAAATTTAATAACTTTAAAAATATTTAACTGATTTTAATAAAATTTGAACCACGTTTAGAAACCATACCTACAATAACAATTTTAAAAAATCAGATTGTTACAGCGAATTTTAACACCTTTACTGACTAGGCCTATAAAAATTACTATTTAAAATTCGACAACTGGTGAACAATATTTTTTTTAATTTTGTATTATTTGACATTTATTTTGGTTATGTATTGGATTATAAATATAATAAGTTAAAATAATTTTATTGTGAATTTAAATCTTTTTTAATATTTAAAATCAAATGTATAGATCAAAAGATATGTACATTTTTAAAGTGTATTTTGTTTAAAAAGTATATACGTTTTCGATACTGAAAATTTAATAATAATAATTATTATAAATAAAGTAATTCAAATATATTTTCCAGCTAACAACGGGAACAGCTCGTCTTCACTTGTTGATATTTAAAAAGATACTGAGTATATAGATATAAATGTACTGTATGGCCATGTGGCGCCATTCCAGTGTGTAAGCTCCTTGCATCGTACTGGCGGATGCACTGGCACGACGCATGTAGCGTGCCTCCGCGTGGCAGCCACACCACTTCAGTGTGTAACCCGCCTTAGTTACCCTTGTCGAGATCCATAAGCCTGTTGAACTTAAGGATCTTGTTGACAAGGTCATCCTGAGGTATTGTTTGTCCTTTGTTCAGCCTGCCAAAGGTTCTATGGCTCACCCGCTCAAGCCTCTCACACTCATAGATAAGGTGTTCCGCAGTCTCCTCTTGCAGGCCACATTTCCTGCATTTAGGATCTCCGGTAAAGATACCCATATTTTTCATATGTTTCCTGAAGTGGCCGTGCCCTGTTATTAGGACGATCACCTCTTTTGCCTTGCACCTACTTAATGACAGGATGTCCGATGCAATTTGTCTTGATGGATCAAGAAGTGAAAGCTTACTCATCTTTAAGCCTTGAGTGTTCTTCCACCTCCTACTATGTTCCATCCTTGCCCAGTCGGCAACCACTTGCATGGCTGTCGTCTTAGATATGCCACAGAAGGGTTGCGGTCCTGTGAAGTCAGAAGCTGATGCCCTATTTGCCAGCCTATCTGCACGTTCGTTCCCATCTACTCCAGCGTGTCCTGGGACCCAACAGAGTGTAACCTCGTTGATGCCCGCAAGCTGTTTGATGGATTCGGCGCATTCCCAGACTAATTTTGACCTGATCTCATTTGAGCTCAGGGCTTTTAATGCAGCCTGGCTGTCTGTGTATATACAGATTTCTCTATTCATGTGTCCGAGTCTTAGGTTTTCCCTGGCACATTCCAATAAAGCTGTGATTTCTGTTTGGAACACTGTTGGATTTTCCCCCATTGGCAGCACACATTCCTGCCAGGGGTGTCCACCACAGATCCCCACACCTGTACTCCCTTTAGTCTTTGAGCCGTCTGTGTACCATTCCAGCTCATGCTCAGGGAGGGGTCTCCTTCCCTCTGACCATTCCTCTCGGTCTGGTATTACCACCCGGAAAGGTTTTGAGAAAGAGTATCTAGTTTTCATATGGTCCGAGATCATATCCAGCATCCGATCTCTGGCAACCAATGTGGTTATCCTGGCGTGTCCCAAGTCCCTTGGGCCTTGTATCCAGAGTTCCTCGCATTGGAGGCGATAAGCACTCTTCCTAGCTGCTGCCCTAATAAATAGATCCAGGGGGAGAATGTCCAGACAGCGTCCAGGGCAGCACTTGGAGCACTTCTTAGCGCTCCCGTGATGGCAAGACAGGCAAGCCGCTGCACCCTTGCCAGGTTTTCCACCACACCCTGGACCTCTGTTCTTGTCCACCATACAATAGCGCCATACGTCATGGCCGGTCTCACCACGGAGGTGTATAGCCAATGCATCAGCTTAGGCCTCAACCCCCATGTCCGCCCAACCATGCGCCTGCTCGCCATGAGTGTCCACTTACCTCTATCGATTACTCGATTGAGCTGTGGACAGAAGTTCAGCCTCTGGTCCAATATCACTCCCAGGTACTTAACCTCTGTTGTTATAGTGATCCCACTACCTTGAAGGCTGAGGGGCCGAAGACCCTCCAGTTTCCTCCGTCTGGTAAATGGGATGGCCAGAGTCTTGCTCGGACTGACACTCAGCCCCGTTTTCCTGCACCACTTCTCAACGGTTCCCAGTGCCACCCCAAGCAGCTCCGTAATAGTTGGCACAAAATTACCTACCACTAATATTACAACATCGTCTGCATAGCCTTGCGTGTATGCTCCATTGTTGTTGAGTTCTGTGAGAAGATCATCCACCACGAGGTTCCAGAGAAGGGGCGAAAGAACCCCTCCTTGTGGACATCCTCGCTCCACTTTGACCTCTACAGTCTTACCATACAGAGAAGACTCTACAGTTCTACCCCGAAGCATGGCCCCGATCCACTTGCACAGCAGATCTTCAACCCCACGCCTCCCGGCTGCCTCAATAATCGTCTCTGTTCTGGTGTTGTCAAAGGCTCCCTCAATGTCCAGAAAGGCACCAAATGCTACCTCCTTACATTCCAGAGCTCCTTCAATTCTGCCCACCAAGTGGTGTAGTGCAGATTCACAGGATTTACCTGGCAAATAAGCATGCTGATTGGCGTGAATTGGACGTTCTACAAGCGCCCCATCACATATGTGCCTATGCAGTATCTTTTCCAATACCTTCAGCAGGATGGATGTTAAACTTATTGGTCGAAACGCCTTAGGATCGGTGTAGTTTACCTTACCTGGTTTTGGAATGAACACAACTCTGGTCTTTCTCCATGATCGTGGAATATGTCCAGTAGCTAGACTAGCCCTATATAGCTTGCAAAGTACTGTCCATAAACTATCTATGTTCTGCTGAAGACAGACGGGTCTGACCCCATCGCCCCCAGGAGATTTGTACGGTTTAAATGTCCCCACTGCCCATTTGATCCGACTCCACGTAATTATCCGACTGGCCAGTCTCCAGTCGTTGATTGTAGCAGCGGGTCTAGCACCGTCACACGAGGGTGCTTCCCCACTGATCCTAGTTACTGTACAGCCAGGAAAGTGTGCCACAAGAAGCTCCTCTAGCACCTCTCCCGGTTCCACCGCAATCTCTCCAGTAGCTTTTGTGATGTTACCTACCGGTGATACTGGGTCTTTAGCCAAGAGTCTGTGAATCCTGGAGGCCTCCCGCACCCCCTCCATCTCCGTGCAGAACTTCCCCCAGGAGTCCCTCTTGGTTTTCCTTATCATCCTACTATACTGGGATAGAAGGTCATGATAGGCTTCCCAGTTGTTGACAGCCTTAGTGATCTTAAAGAGGTCTCTAACCCTCTTCCTCATGACTGACAGCTCACGGGTCCACCATCCGGCTCCTACGTTCCTCACAAGTGTCAACGGACAGTGTTTCTCGAAGGAACCAACAATGGCCTCCTTGAGCCGATCAGACATATGTTCCAGTTCATCTATGCCCTGGACCTTACCTGTCATGAGTCCTGTCTTCAATCCAAGATCATGCTTATAGGATTCCCAGTCCGTCCTTCTCGGATTCCTGAACGTCTGGTGCTCTAGTCTCAGCTCACCTATCCTGAAACAAATGTGCTTGTGATCTGACAAAGATGGCTCTGATGGTACATGCCAATCATGTATTCTTTTTGCACCCTTGCAGAGCTCAGTGTAAGGTCAATCACCTCACTTCTGGCTTTAGTTACAAAAGTTGGTTCATTACCTTTATTAATAATTTCTAAATTATTAGAGATAACGTAATCTAATAATGCCTCACCTCTCTTATTAGTATTGGTGCTCCCCCATGCCATGTTGTGTGCATTGGCGTCGCACCCAAGGATAAGGTCTGACCCCTTCCTCTCTGCATACTCCACCAGGTCCTGGATCCCTTGTGGTAGGGAGTCTCTGCCATCGTTATACGGGAGGTATACCGATGCCAGCAGCAGGGTTTTCCCAATTCCAGCAATGTCCAGTCTTACCACGGACATATCTCTGGAACAGAATTCTAAAACAGGTACATTGATTAGTCTCTTATCAACTAAAATGCATGCTCTAGGTCCATTATTGCATTTGGCATATACCTTCTGTGTTTCCTAGTCCCAATACTTTGCCCTGTCTGACCCAGGGTTCTTGTATTAGGACAGCGTCCAGCTTGTCTGCAGCAAACATCCTACACAGCACCGCTGTTGCAGCCCTGCTGTGCTGGAGGTTTATCTGAAGGACTCTACCTCTCCTCATCTTCAGTGCGGCTGCCCTGTAGGACTTTCAAGAGCACCTGGTCAAGACCCAGGTACACCTTCCATCCTCTGGTCCTCAGCGTGTTGGCTGACAGCTCATCGATGACCAGGATGACGATTTGAGAATTCTCCTCCATCCTGCCACCCACTATCCTCCAGTCCCCAACGACCAGGTTTTTATTTTGCCTGCCCAGCATCTTAAGAAGGGCAGTTGGCTCTTTCCTAGCCAAGCACTTAGAGGTCCTAAGGAGAACCTTGGTGGTCTTTAGGAGGTCTTTATACCCTCCTATCCGCACCGCAGTTCCTCCCTCCCCTCCAGTACTTAGCTTGGGGGCCGTTCTTTTAAGCCACTCTGTCGTCTCTGCATTGTCGCAGGTGATTACTAGTGCCCCTCTCTCTCTATAGGTCTTCTGAAATTGAAGAGTGGTCCCTTCCTCGACCAGACTTATCTCCTCAATCAGAGCCTCCTGAAGGGCCTCTAGTTGCTCTTCCGTGAGTCTAACCTCCGGATAGGCTAATGGGACTATCGCCATCTTCTCTCCCACAAGCTGGTCCCTATAGGCGGTCTTGCCCGCGCCCTGCCCACTTGTAGATGGTTGCAAGTCAGGTCGAGTCACAGGGTCTGATCCCCCCTGACCCTGCCTGCTTGTCGACGGTCTAGATTCAGGACGTGTCAAGGGGTCTGGACCCCCCTGTCCCTGCCTGCTCGTTGACGGTCTAGATTCCGGCCGAGTCAAGGGGTCTGGACCCCCTTGACCCTGCCTGCTCGTCGACGGTCGAGATTCCTGCCGAGTCAAGGGGTCTGTCCCTCCTTGCTTCGGCCTCTTCATTATCGGGTTTTTCTTTTCCGAAGATGAAGTGTCCGAGAGACTCCTCTTACTCTCCCCGCCAGACGACTTCACCTTCTTCACAAACCCAACCTTCTTCCTCCATTCAGCGCGGGTCAGCCATTCTCCCCCCTCCGCTGTTCTCAGTGCCTTGGACCTCCTTCTTGCATTTCCTGGCACTGCTCTGCTGGTCTCAGTGTTGGTCTTTTCCTCAACGCCTGCCAGTAGCCTTTCTTCATCATCGAGGTCCATATCCTCATCGGTGATGGTGGTTTCATCAGCAGTGACGTCCAGGGTCAGACCCCCAGACTCCACTGCTTGATGTACCAGCTCCAGAGTCTCCTCTGTGAGCTGGCCTCCAGGGTGACCCTCTGTCACCCTACTCCTCTCCGCTCTCCTTTCTTCCGCCGACAATGATGCTTGGCCCTCCCCAGAATCCGAAGGGCCTGCCTCCGAAGAGGGTGGACTAGCCGAGCTCCCGCTCGGGGTACCACCTGGGGAACTTGAATTATTGACATTCATTGCATTGGAGTTCATCCTTGGTTTGAAGTCGGAGTGTCCTTCTCCTAGCCTTGGGGTTGCCACACCCTTGTGTGCAAGGCAGCACGTTTTCCGGTTCTTCCGCCTTTTCAGCCGTTGGGATCGGGATCCTCGTCCGCCGTCAGAGCCGTTGACCACTTTTCACCTAGTAACCCTTAGGCAGGGGCCCTCACAAGGTGCTACCATCCGGAGCCAGATGGACCAAGGTTTTTGATGAGGTGTTACTCCTCCCCCTCCTCCTTTCCCAAAAAGGGACCCCGGGCTTGGGACCGGTACAGCGGAGTTACAGAGGAGTATACAAATTTCCTCAAACGAGGCTAGTGAAAAAGCCCTAATTAAACCCCTTCTTCTTACGCCTTTCTACAACAATGCTTCTTTCTCTCCCTCCTGTATACCTTTTTAATAATATTTTCTACATTTGGGTTGGCCTAAACTTAAGCCGGAATGGATTTTACAATATCATGGTGAATGATCTTGTATTAATGTTTCAAAATGGGAGATGAAAATAATGGTGGTGATAATGGGCTATGTGTGTGTTTTTTTTTTTTTTTTTTTTTTTTTTTTTTGCTTTTGGGATTGATGGTTTATGAAATGATCTCTGATAATATCATATACCTGCTGCTTATTATATAAATCGAATTTCGGTATCATTACAAACTAAAACTTGAAAATGATTTATTATTTGAATAATTTGTGCTTTTTAGAATGAAAACACCAAACAATTAGTAGCTGCAAAAGAGGTACGGGAAAAACTGAGGGAAATAAAAGAGCAGCTTTCCAATAAGGAAACATTACAACTCAGACTGCAAGAAGACTTTGAGAAATTATCAAAATCAGTCAACAGGTGAGTAAGGTACAAAATTATAATTCTATGTTAAAACTATTGGGTAAAAGCAACAGTTGTAAGCTCTTTTTATAGGTGAATACTATAAATACTATGGACTATTTTATTTCAAAAAGTTGTTCTATCAAACAAAATTAATACATTTGTTTTCACACCATTTATTGGTCTTCCATCCTTTTTTATATGGCACAGTAATACAATAATGAATAACATCTGGGTTACAAGGAAAATAAAAAATGGAGTAACACTTGGCCACGGATAATAAAAAGTTAAGTCTTTGACGTCCACCATCTGCTATATTACAATAACTTATTAGGTTGGCCACAAGTTTCCAAAGGTCAGATTAGCCACCGCCCTTAGAAATTTTGTAACCAAACCGACCTTCATCCATATTATACCATGCGTGATGTCATAATATATTTAATTTTCCCTAACCTTAAGTATTGTAATTTAGGATTCGTGGTGCATCTAAAATACTTTTGCAATGATTTTCGTTATTTATGTAAAACTAGGGGCTTCGCCTCTGCTCGGTGTGCTCACCGACCTTGGTGGCGACCCACGGCAAAGGCAATGCAAACAGATAGTTTTATACTCTGATATTTTCACGGAAATGACAATAGCTAATACATAGCTAATGTAAGACAGAGATTGAAATAGACATTTCCAATAATTTGAATTGTGACATGCATTATTATTTCGCCATTAATATTTAAATAATCAACATTTCAAACAAATTTTGACATTACCAACTAAAAAAACAATATAAATATGTAACACCAGATGTTTGCAAATAAGACATCCCGTAACTTCGGAAAATGTCTTAAATCATCAAAAGTAAAAACATCTGATAAAATTGATGGCAACAAAATCCATAAAATAACATGTTGCGATGGACAAAACTTTATGTAGAACGAACTGGATGTTCATTTCGCATAAGCTTCAAAAACACCTGCCAAAGCTAAACGCCCGCTAAATGTAACTCCTCCTAAATGTATAACTGAACAGATTTTAAAGTGTAAGCGGCAGATGTTATTTGATATCATACATAAGATAGAACAAGCTACAAATAAATATTACTTAATACATGACTGGACTGACAACCAACACAGAGCTGACAATACAAATTACTAAATGCTCAACCTACATTACTAAATGTTCAAACTAAATGCTCAGTACATGCTAGAGATGGGAATTACCATTACATTGCGGTAATAGTCTGCAGCGTTCCATGGCATTTTGGTAATAGGTTGAAATGACGTATTCAATTTGTAACATATTAATGGGTTGCGGGAAACTGCGAGGGGTTATTTGATATAACGTTGCAGACGGAATTACTGAAACTATTAATTTGGTAATATGTTGTTGCGTTGCGGACGAGTTACCAACAGCCTGTTTCAGCAAGATATTTATTTATTTAATGTTACGATGCAGACGAGATTACTTTAAGAAATGTTACCAAGATTCTCAAGTAATAAATTGTCTGCAGCGTTACTTCAATATATCAAGAATTTTGCTATGTGTTTGTCTTATTAAATTATTATCTTATTAAATTATTCTTACAGATTTTTTATTTTTTAAATTTTGTGTATTTTATGTTGATTATTGTAAAGTTTTCTTCTTGTTGTTTAATTGTATTTTGTGAATATTGATCAAATGTATTGTTTTATACTTGATTTATATAATTTGTTTTGTACAAATATTTTTGTCAACAAAACCAATAAGAAATAAATAAACATTTTCAGAATGATTAGATATCAATAAATAAATATATACTATACAAATAATAATAAAATTTAAACTTGGGAGTAATTATTGACAGTTCAAAATCTAAAAACAACAAATTTTAAGTACTCGGCTTCAAATAAAAATTAAAAAATACTAGCTGACCCGTGCGAAGCATTCGCTTTCTAACTTACTTAAATCCCACTTAATTAAAGTACACACCGGATATTTAGTACCGTATAGTGCGTATTTAGTGCGTCATGGGCATAGGTGAGGGTTGAAGTAAAGAATAGATGTGTTTAAATTGTATCATCAGTGTTGCCAACGAAAGGAAAATATCCCTACAACTTACTTGATCTTACATCACTGTTACTTTCAGATTCTTTATTTCTTTTTTTTCTTTTTTTTTTCGTATAATTGTATTTTGTATATTTTTCCGGTGTAGCGGTTAAGAAAAGCTTTAAAATGATGCCTCATTCTTGTAATTTTATGATGTATTAAGGAAGTTATGGCGTACCAACAAAAAAATGGCCTTGAGAAATAATATATGTGATTATTTATTTAATGTAAGGGTTGCAAGCAAGATTACTTTATGTTTATGTTAAAAAGTTACCAAGATTCTCAAGTAATTTCTTCTGCAGCTTTAAGTTAAATGTTTCAAAAAAATTAACCAAAATGAAATTAAAATTGTCAGAACAATTAGTTATAAATAAATTATAATATACAAATTATTAGAATCACATTTAAACCTTGAGAATTATGGTTGAAAAATTAAAAAAAACATAATTTTAAGTTAAACTTTTAGACTAAATTAAATTACACAGTGTCAATTTAAATTAAAATAGTTCAGTTGTTAACTTCAACAATTAAATTAACTATTCGCTAAGGCCTAGGGGAGGATAGTTTCTATAAAGTAGTTTTATTTAAAAAAATATTTTATGTCAGCAGTGACAAAAAATGTATATTATGTCAATGTGCATATCTGCATTTAAGCTATTAATTATGTGTAATGGATTCTTGAATTCAATGAATACAGACACCGAGAAGGACGGGAAATATTTCCTGGAATCTCACACCAAACATCCTGTTTATTCGGGTTTAATAATGCGTAGCATGTGCGTATGTATGTTGCTGCATCCTGTTAATATTGTAATGTATAGCGAAGATAGTTATCTCTTGGCTGTTTTCTCAAAGGGTATTATTTTTGTCAAGGTGTTATTTTTGTCGAGGTTTTATTTTTGTCGAGGTATTATTTTGTAATGTAACATTGAAAATGTTATTACTTGAAGCAAGACTTGGAATTAACACCTATCTGGAACGTTCGTCAGTCCCCTTCACTGCGTTATCGCTTGACGTTACAAAAATAATGAAATGTCCTACATAACGTATTAACGTGATAATAGTCTGCAACGCGTTAATAGTGTTATTTTTTCTGTTACTTTAAATAACGCCCCCCTCTAGTACATGCTGACTAACTCGTTCAAGTTAAAACGAACATGATGCAAAAAACGCAGGATTGTTTTGACAGTAAACCAAAGTATTAATCAGTTGTTAGAAAAATTATGCAAATTGTTTCTCAGTATATAAAAGTAGAACTTTTATTTAGAATCATCATGGTTAAGCATTTGTTTGGTTTTAAGTGAGGATTCTTGATACTGCACATCTAAACTGTACCTTCGCTAAACTTAAAAAAAATGGAAGAAAATGATTAAATAGAGATATTTTTAGATTCACAACTATTTGTTGTTTTTACTTAATTTAATACTTACATTATTTAAGTTTTAGTACAATTTTCTGCCAATCCTAACGTATACTGGATTCATCCGTTATGGAATCGTCTAGATATAGTTAGCCACGCCACTCCTCCTACTACCGGTACTGCTTCTTATGTAACCTGTTATGTAATATGTTATGCAACACGTTATGTAATATAAACCTACTCTTTTTTTTATATTTTCAACAATTTTAGATTTTGGAAAGTTATTTCTGATTGACTGTTCATTAATAATATTTTCTCCGTTCATTTTTAGTTTGAAAATTTCCATGTTTTCCATTATATTTAACCGTCTTTATATTATATTTTCCCTTTCTTCTATAGACTTGCTTAATCTTCTCTTTATGGTGTTGTTCGTATTAAAAGCAGTTTTAACATCGAATTTCTCAAAAAATTGTTTAATTTTATATGTTTCTTTTCCAGTGAAGGTAAATCCCGCCCAGATATTTTCTTGTTTCTTTGTGACTTTGGTCTTATTATTTAAATTTTGTTTTATTTTACAAATTAATTTTCTTATTATTCTCTTTTTTTCTTCTTTTTTTCCTTTTTTTTTAAGTGAAAGTGACAAACTTAAGTGAAAGTGTTACGTTAGGATTGGCAGGAAATTGTACTAAAACTTATTTCATGGATCCTAGCAGATATAATTTGTATAATAACTTACATTATTTAATTCATAATAAATATGCCTCATTATTTTTATTTACAATTGTTTTTATTGCAGATCTGCGTATACTAAACGTATATTAGAAATAATAGGCAACATAAAAAAACAACGTGAAGATATAACAAAAGTTGTTGAAGATACAAAACAGTTACAGAAAGACATAAATATTCTCACTGGGAGACTAGACAGATCGTTCACAGTTGCGGATGAACTTATCTTTAGAGTGAGTAAAAACTGATCTTTTAGTGAAAATATATTTAACAATTAATTGAGTGTGCATTGGTCCATTTTATTTGGCATTTATTGCAGATAGAAAATAGAAGGGTTATTATTACATTTCAAAAACCTTGGGCTTATTCTGTTATTAAATAGATTTTTTAAATTATTTTGTATTTGTTAACCATTTTGTTGTATAGTAATCGACATGCAGAAAGTAGTAAAAGATCTAGTTTATTTAGATTACATTAAGTACGTATGAATTCTAGCACACATAAAAATTTGTCCAGCAACAAGTAGAGAGTGTATTTTTAGAAAGTTTTATTTAAACTTTTAAATAAGTTGTTAACTCTTGTTTATGTTTAACAGTTACTATTTAGTACCCAGTCACGCTTTACTTAAAATTATGGATCTCTGGAAAAGGTAATATGTTGTATGTGGATGGTCTGTGATGTAGAATACATGTTTTCTGTGTGAACTTCAGGGCAGCCGAAAAACCTTGAAATTTTCAGACTTTTTTCGGTATTTTGCTTATAACTCCTTAAATACGTATTTTAGCTGAAAACGCTTTATTACAAAAGTTAAAGAAGAATAAATTTCCTACAACTTGCATGTATTAAACGTTTTTTACTCCTAACACATACTGAGATATAGCTTTTCAAAGTTTCAAACAAAATTTCAAAATATTGAAAATTCAGAAAAATGCACATTTTAGTAACTGTTGTCTTTCAATGTTTATTTATTTATAGTAATGGTAGGTGTCTCTGATTGATAAATTTAACAACACAGCGATTTATTTAAAGGCCTTGATAAGGTTTATTTAGGCGTTCAAAATAATATTTTAATTCGTGAAAAGTTGTAATTCTTGGGTAATGTATTGTTTGGTCCTTTGAAAATACATATCTCATTATTTGTCATTGGCGATTGCACGATAAACTCCAAGATGGATACCCTAGTTACGTCGCTTAACAGAGCAGCTGAACGATATTGCCGAGTTTAGTTGCAATTATCCGCAAAATTAACAATGGCCGTTACAAGGAAAATTACTGTCCAACGACACCAAACTTTATTTCAACGCTGACGACTGAAAAAATTTTGAAAATTTTGAGGTTTTTCGGCTGCCCTATTGCACAGGGTTTTCGAATTGGAAAACTTGAATTCTACCCACATACAACATATTAATAGAAAAATGTACCTGGTGACTGTGACTTATTGTTTATGTTTGACGAAAGAGATAAATAATGATTGATTATATTTTAGGATGCCAAAAAATATGAAAGCTCTCGTAGAGCTTATAAATTACTTGCAACATTGCATCAAGATTTTAGCCAATTGGTTGCCATGGTGGAAGAAACCGGTTCGATTGTCAGGGAAATACGAGATCTTGAGGAACAAGTAAGTTTAAAAGCTGTACAAATTAAAATTATATATTCTATCCTGACATATTATCAAATGTTGAAAATATATTAAGCATTATAGCTGAAATTATATTTTCAAAAATATGTTTGACAGATACCCAGTTTATTATTTCAATACAATACGGTGTGTCTGATTACAGATTGGTGTAGAAAGTGCAAAGAATGTTAGAGCCAATTTAGAAAGAATTTCTGCCGATCTACGACAGATGAAACAAGAAAGTGCCGCATTAAAAGCTCAGTTAGATCAAGGATGCAGTTCATGATATTCGAAAGATACTGTATCCAGGTATAAGACTGAAAGACCATGTAGACTGTTTTATACAGGTCAAAAGTGTTATTCATAGTCGTAGAACAGGTATTGGTTAGTACGGACAAAAACTTTTGTGATAAAATCTAATTGTAAGTTACGTATACACATATTCTAATATATAGATTTAAACATTCAACGGTTGCATGGTACGACTGGAACATTCCATAGTCAGTTCTGAGTACCAACATTACTGAGTGGTAAATACGTATACGTTGTATTTTAAAGTACAATATATATACATCCAAACAAAAAGATAGCATCTATTGAGCTATTATTGTGTTTCTTACATATTACTTTCTCCATGATTTTGATATTATTTACAAAAATAAGCTTGTTAAAAATAATATTTAAAGAATTACCGGAATAATTATAGAAAATATTTAAAAAATATTTTCTAAAGGCTACTTCCAATCTGCTTCAGAATTTAAAACTAAGAGAAATCCCTGCGCCAGCGTTTGTGTTGGCACAATTTTATTTAACCTGATGTTTCGCTATGTTCTTAGCCTAACCTTAAAGTAAATTATAAACTTCTGTTGCTTTAAAATACATAAACCAAAACCATTCGTTGCACAAAATCAGCTGTAATGTACAGTAGAACCCCGCTAATCCGTGTCACCAATGTACCGAGAGTACGGTCGGATTATCAGAGGAACACATTTATTTACATTAAAACGTAATAAAGCAAAGTTTCAATCGAAAATACAGAACAAGAATGATGCGAAACACAAGCACTGTACATTAATTCATAAAACACTAAACATTTAATGTTCTTGTTGTTTTTCAGGTCAAAAAACGTCTGTAATGTTCTTTTACTTAGTAGACATCAAAGTAGCCTTGATACTTACATTCTTTCCGATGGACGATCTTACAAAGATTTGACTGTGGGAATGCTCGTATTGACTTTAGACTTCTAGATAACTCTAGGCCCGGGATTGCATGCTAGGGCGTACGCAAATCCCCACTCCATCCGCAACCTTTACACATAGACTCTTTCACATAGGCCTTGATTGAGAATGACGCGGTCATATTGGTGAGAGGAGGCTCGCCACCCGCTATTCCAATCAGGAAGAAGAAGTTGTCATGGCAACCTATGCACCCCGTATTGCCAGATTTCTGTTAAATTGCGATCTGTTTTTATAATAATTGAACCAATTGCTTGATGAGAAACACCGAAAACATAGACATTCTCCAATATGGCTAAGGTCAGACTAAGTGAGGAGTCGGACTAGCGGGGATCTACTGTATTGGTTTTCTGTTTTTTTTATTACGATAATTACAGTCAAATAGTGTTTTACGGTATAGAACTGTATACATTTTTGTAGAAAGAAATGTGTGTGTAACATCTTCTTTGTAGATTTCTACTGGACCAGTTTTAATAACTTTAGTGGCGTTGGAATGTGTTTCTTGAGTACATTAAAAAAATATTGTCATTGAACTGACTTTTGGGAAATTTGTGCAGATAAACCGGCTACTTTATATAAATTTTAAGGAAAGTTCGTTGGATCTTTGAGAAATTTGGCCCAACCACACCAAAACAATTAAAACCTTTTCAATAGAATTGTGGAAATATTTGTTACAGCATACAACTCTTATTCTTACATGTGTATAAGATCCTTGATTTGCCTATGAATATCTTATATACTGACGTTCATAAAAGTCAGAAATGAAATGTAGGCTAAATATTTTTTGAAAAATTACTATTTATTTGATCATAGAATATTATATTTTTTATTAGATTTCTACATCTTTTGCTAAGATTAGTAACTATTTTTAACACCGTTTCTTTGTACATTGTATTATTTCAAATAAGGGTGTAAATCTATATGTCTTCATGTTAAACAAATAATTTTTAGTCCTCTACTTTAATTCTCATACCATGCACTTTGTACACCTGGGGGCAGCTGAATAGATGAGCTATTGCAGTGACTCTTATGGTGAGACCTAAGGTCGGGAATAGTCAATGAGCACTGATCATGGTTCCCAGAACACGTTTCAGGGTGTTACTAAAATTTGTATATATGTATTAATGTGTTGGCACTCTTAACGGTCACATTTTACGTCCAATTTGGTGCACAAGTTGGTTGTCTAAGCTGCTTGGACGAGTCCGGTAGCCAAAATAATCTAATGACCTGAAGTAAAATTTTTTTGATATTTTTAGTACCAGAATGAAACTTTTTTGGTGTTTTATTTCTAAAAAAATAGATATAGGCGATTATTCTGCATACTGTTTTGTTCTTTTACTCGACTGCCCGCCTGGTTTCCCCCAAAATCTATCAAACGTAAAATACTATAGAAGTACCGGGTTCAAATCCATATTTTTGATTTTACCATGGGGGCAGATTCCGAGTTGAGAACGATTGCGAGCGAGCAAAGCAGTCCATAAACCAAGGCTGCAAAATCGAGGCGCAAAGCGAGCGGAACGAAACAGCGCGTGAGCCGAGGCTGGATGCTGAGGTACAACAAAATTTTACCATATTTCGTACACACAGGCAGCTAATCGGTGCCTTCATGAAGACCAATTTCGTAAATAGTCGGTTGAAACTCTAACACATATAAACTTAATTTTTTAAATTCGCGTAACTCTTGTCAGCAGTTCTGCTGCGTGAACAAATTATTTTAGAATTTAATTAATTCTTCTGTCTTTCTGGGTTTAGTGACTTAGCATGACATGGTCTAATAGTTTTACAGAGCTTTGGACGAAGCTGCACTTGTACATGTGGGAGAGTCTGTTACATTGAATATAATATTGTAAATAGATGCAATTCATATCCTAAATAGGCCTAATGTTAATATCTGCCATACCAAAGACAAATCAGTCCAAAAAATTAGATCTGAACCGAGGATAGAAAAAAATATTATTATGCATAAAAGAGATCAAGAAATATTTAAGAGAATAAATATTGGTAGTGTAGGTCTATTAAAATACTCATAAAAGAGAGAAATATTTATTTAAAGTTATATTGCAATATGGAGTATTAATTTCATTGCTGTTTATGTTCACCCTTAAACGAATGAATACACAGTACAACATGGCTACTGTGTACTAGAAAATACTATTACAAAATACATTCACTTTTTATTATTTATTTATTGGTTTTGTGGAAAATTAAAAACTTTCCCTGTGTCAGGATTTGAAAAACTGTTTTATCAGTTATTATGTAGTTGTCCTAGTTTCATATTTTTACATACTTGTATCTCTATATTTTTAGTTGTAGGTTTAAGAATTTTTTTACACTAGCTGTTTTTGTAGTTATAACTTGTTAAGGCTTGAATGGATTGACCAGTACAGGTACTATTTGTTTAACTTAAATATAAAGTACTTGCGATGTGTCTTTATATCAATGATAAGACACTGCGCATACGGGTCGCTGACCATTTTATGCGTGAGACAAGCGTTTGATACTTGTCAAGTGTGCAAAAGAACCATTGTCGTTTCCCTCGTTTCACGTCCGCAGACGGGTCGTCAAGCTATCGTCAAGGAAGCGACAGTAAGCTCCATTCCAATTTTCAGTGGATTGTTTTCAGAATGTCAAGTTCTTCATGAAATAGTGATGATAATCATATATTATTACCACTACATTCGACAGTAAAGAGGAGTATCAAAACGAACATTTTTAAAGTCAGGAGATGTACGAATGTATATTTTTATCAATCAACTCCTATAAAAGCAAGTGTACGTCCATAAGTACATATATGAGTAACATATAATATAATAAATAGCTGATTATAAACATAACATATAATAAACAGCTGATTTTATTCATCTTCTGTAATACTTAAACAAAACCCAGGGTAGATTATACTTTGGGGTTATGATTACAACATCAATCATTATAATTTCTTGTGAAATTGATTTTTTTTTTTTTAATATGAGTTATAGAACTAATATGTTATAAGATTTGCTTTGAGGTTATAAACTGTATATAAATACAACCTTTTATCATCTACGTATTCGTTTATTCAAATTTATAGAAAAGATACCTATTCGTTTAGCTTCGGAATCATTCGTACAGCTTCGTATAACATATAAACATTGTGGTGCTTATTGCTTACATGTAACTTGCAATAATCACCCAGTTTC
>JAGFPH010001768.1:11675-26086 GCA_018207615.1 Philaenus spumarius | reverse complement strand
TTGCACTGTCTGATATTTTTTTTAACTCCTGACAGAAAGAGCTTCTTAAATTTTTGAATTTTGCTACAACTTCTTTTGGTCCAAATCCAGGAATATTTAATTCATGACTTATTCTCTTAGCTGCGGCGGCTCGTAAATCTCTATCACGGTATTCCTCCAAACTTGGATCATATAACACCTTTTCCATTGAATATAACTCCAAAAAACGCGTAGTTTCACTGTCGTTAAACTTAATAATTCCACGTTGCTGTGACGACATCTTGGCTTCACGAACGGTATATCACGACTGAAAATCAAACAGGTTTGATCCAGAGATAATATTACCAAGAGGAGATAGGCAACTCAATGTTATAAGTTGAAACTATCTTCAGCGCTTCTGGTGGAAATGTAGTGGACTAACAAACACAGTTTTACTAAACGTAGTACGTTGTATCTATTTTAACCGGTATTGTAGTATATAATTATAATTTATAGGCCTACTATTAAATCATTACTTTTGCATATTTAAGCATTATTCTTTGGCTACTAACTGTGAAATTTATTTTGTTAAACAAAAGTTTATTAAATGACTCTAGAATAAATTGTCATTTAATAATACATTTTGTCTATAATTTAAAACACAGTAGTAATCTAAGAAAAATACTTAATTTCAAAAGTAATCACATAATATTAGGCTGTAAAAATTTAAATAATGTAATATTTATTTAAATTTATAACACTTATAAATTAACATATTATTATTTGAAAATAGCTTTGGTAAAAGTATTATTGAAATATATTTGACCACTTGTAGATAAAGAAATCTTATTTGTTAGTACACTCAAATTAAGTGGATGCACAATGGTTTTAATTAATAATGGTTTTAGACATTTTTAATCATAATTTTGTCTTTATAAAAATAAAAGAGAATGCATTATTTTTGTTGTCAGTAAAGAAAGCACTCACTAGAAGGATAGTAAACAAATAATAACATTTTTTTAGATAATATAAATTTATTAAAACATTATATCACCTAGATATATAATCAATAATATTCACATTAAATTTTCTTGAAAGGTTTATAGGAGCCGATGACGGTAGAGAACCTGTAACAAACATACCAGCCAATTAGAATTTTTTCAAACAAGGTATTACATAATGTAAAATGTTGTTAGAAGCTTAATTTAACAAAATGATAAAAAAGTAGAATGATGTGACAATTTGGCTTTGAATAAATAGGAGGAACTAAGTCGCCTTCCTGAGTTGTAAATAAACCTTTAGTTTGCATTCATCAAAATTTGATAGTTACAAAGTGCAATGTTATCTTCTAGGCTATTTAACAAATTTTGTGACTCTTACATTTCACTGTTCTTTAAAAAAAAAAAAAAAAACAGAATCTTATGTTTCAATATATACATAAAAATTAACCCCTTTTATGATTTCTCATGACTTAAAATGTTTCAATACCTTGAACGTAGTGTTTGTATCTTAATCTTGACATTGTTTATTGCCTGTATATGTCATACTTAATAATAGTTTGAATTATATATATGGCCATATTTATTTGAATTTTAGATATAGATAGCCTTGCTTTTATAAATAGTTTGACTACTTTCTTAACTAGAAAATTCTAACTACATTACAAGTGAAAAAATTATTGCAAAATAAAACTAATACAGTAAGACCTCGACAATCCGGCACCCTCGGGAATCCGGTGATGCCGGATTATCGAAAATGCCAGATTATCGAGGTCTTCCTTTAAAATGGTTTAGACAGGGAATAAACTATAAATAAACGCACATGTACTGTATATGAACAGGTAAATTACACGTTGAAACAACGTAACATTAACTACGTAGAGAAATTGCCGCTAACTAATAAATTTTAAAAGCCTAAAACAAAATCATTTTGTACATAAATATCGTGCGAGTGACTCGCTGATGTTATAATTTTGATCATAGCACCATGCTTCAAGATGATGAAATATTTTTCCTATAATAACCTGATTAATTTTTTATAAGACATATCTAGCCTTTAAAATAATTTTAAAGGTTTAAAATAATTTTAAACAATGAGAGCACATTGTTTTGAATCGGTTCTATTTTTAAGAGAAATTTTGATTGAAATGTTTGTTTTGGACAAGTTTATTGAGCAGTAGATTTTTACACACTGTTTTTAACGGATGCGGAGCCATCTGACAGTGTAGACCGGGCTTAAATCACTCAATGATTACAAAAACTGCTATTTTTAACGAGTGCAAATTTTCAAGATGATTGATGCCGAACTATCGAGGTCTTACTGTAATAATAGAAAATTCTGTCGCAAAAAATAAAATTAATCAATTCATTATAATATATACTTTCTCTTACACATGTTTAACATACAAAAACCTAAATAATTATAACTAACTTACCAAGTCGAACTGCATACATAATAGTAGATGCTACAGAGTGACTTAAAACCTGAGCTGCTTTGGCGACTTTCATTTTTTGGGTTCCTATAGGCTCCAAATGAGAATCTTTCAGCTTATGTAGCATACGGAACTCTGCTGAATATTTATCCAAATCGTATGCAGTTCTAATGTCATCTCATCTGCCAACTCCATCAAAGTCCAGACTACCTGTAATTAGTGAAAAATACAGACAATGTAAAAATAATTGATTTATATGTGCTACATTAATATTTTTTATATTAGTTCTGAAAGTAAACTTAACTCCAGTAGGGCTTCTAGCAAAATGATTTTTTGTACATGTATGTCATAAATTTTAAAATGAAATAAAATTGCAATTATTGTTAACCATGGGACTTTTTGCTCAGAAATAACAAATTATTGTATAACCATGCTTTAATTATAGTGAGTTGAACAATTTGTTTTTGTTTTTTGTTAGGCTATATTGAATTCATAAATTAGGCCAAGCCTAAAGTCAAATGTAACACAATTATACACAATTAAATAGTAAAATGTTATAGCCTAAGGTTCTGTTGCTGGCTAATGTAAAATGCTGGCTAAATTACAGAATAAACTGTACATAAAACTATATTTCCAACAATTTTAAAATGAAATAAACACAGAATTATAATTATTAAAATATTCAGAACAACATATTATAAATTAAAAAAAAAATACAGCCTATTTGAAATTAAAAAACAATCCATGTGTATATAAGAAAACTTGATTGGATGAAATAAAGGCCAAGAGAAGGTGGTGACATAATTGCACCCGGGATGCTTTAACAAATTTGTTTATAATTACATAATTTTATACACATACTATACTTCAAATACTGCAATAAAATATAAGACACCACAACTTTGTCCTTACCTGAAGTAACTCTACATTTCACGTGCTTCAGCAACATATTTCTTGTAGATTTGAGCAGATGAGGAAGATCGTAAATGGTGAAGATAGGATTGCCAAGATAGATGCTGTACAGTCAAGGGTGGCAATAAGGATAGAATGGCTCCGCAGTGTAACGTCTGCCTTGTCTCATCCAAAAAATCTTCATTTTTGAAATGCTGGTCACAAATATAGCCAAATGGACGTTTCGCTTCCAGATTAATGGAGTTGTTCTGAGTAAACGAAATCCATTGTTGACATCTAAAATAAAATAAAATAGTATATAGAGATATTCCGTTCAAATTTCGTTTAGTTAATACACTTTTCATACATGTTGTATATTTTTTATTTAGCGGTACGGTAGGCTATTTAATTAGCCTACCTACAATATAAATTGGGCTAATGCTTTTTCATTATTTTATTGTTAGGATATAAATTAAGTAAAACTTGTTTTTAAATCATATTTTAAGACTTAGAACTTTTAATAACTTAAGACTTTTAGAAATAGATTTGAACATTACAATTACGTACTAGAGCATTTTCTTGTGTATACATCAACTCTGCCGCAATATGGTGTACAATATTTTTTCGCGTAACTTTACTATTCGACTATAGCCTAATATTTTTGCAGACAACGACGTTGTTTTACATTCTACTGTTAAATGTTGAATACAGATAAACATAATGTGACTAAATAGGTAAGGTTAAAACCTTTTTGGTATTTTTTGTATTATTATTTTTGCATCTCTGTTGCCATAGTTTATCCTAGAGTTGAATAGTAAAGTTGTGGCCTATGTTTGCAGACAACGACGTTGTTTTACATTCTACTGTTAAATGTTGGATACAGGTAAACATACTGTGACTAAATACTCATAGGTTGGAACCTTTCAGGTTTTTTTAAAAATCAGTATTCTTGTATTTACGTTTCCATAGGTTAGCCTAGGGTCGAATAGTAAACTTGCACCCAATAATGTAACACTCAGACAACATAACCATAAATTATCCTTATCTAAAACATGTAGGTAAGTACCAACCTGGTGCTAAAATTATAGGTACATAGGCTATTTTGGCCTTATCTAAAACATGTAAGTATCAACCTGGTGCTAAAATTATAGGTAGACCTACATAGGCCCTAGGCTATTATATTTAGAGATTATCCACTGTTATGGTTATTAAAACAAGAATAAGTTTATATTAATACCTGAAGGTAGCCTAATTATTACAAGTCGTTTGAACTTACATTTAAATAATCAATTTACATTATTGTAGTAATGTGGATTATAGGGTAGTCTAAAATGTAAAAATACTGTACTTTTTAACACAGCCTAGATTAAAATGCTAGGTCTATACAAATTAATTCCTGTGCTATTAGTATACAAATCATACTTACAGTGACCGATTTCTTTTACTTTGCAATGGGAAATTGAAAAAAAGTGCTTCTTCTGTTATTAGTTTGAGCATTTAAGCACCCTTTAACATAGCACAATTTTACTCTACCCATTTCTTACAAAATCATTCCACTTTGCTAACCGTTAATTCTCAAATACTTAAAATAGCCTATTTAAAAAAAATACTTAAAATAAGTCTAGCCTAGGCCTTAGAATTTTTATTTGTCATTACACAATCTAGTGGTAATTATAGGCCATTTGTACTTCCATTTAATACTGTTTTAACAAAGCCTAGAATAAAGGTTATAAAGATTAATTATTGTATTCAAACCATACTTACAGTGTCGAATTTCGTTTAGTTTTGTTTGGTAACGCAAAAAAATTTCTTCCTGTCTCATTAATTTGCGAATTCAAACATCCTTTCACGTAACAAACTTTAATTTTATCCATAATTCAATTATAATAAAACAGTGTCCGCTATTCTTGCATTACTTTTATTTAAAAAAATAAACGTTTTCTTATGACGTCATCCACAGTTTGTGCGATACCAACGCTTCTGGTGGAATTGTAGTGGACTAAAAATTGAAACTGTAACATGGAACACGTTTCCCTATATTAGTTATCCCACCCTGGTTTGATCTATCCACGCTTGAGTCGTGCGCCGTTCCTCACGAAAGCAAGTTTAACGACTATGCGTTCACACAGAAGTGTATTTCACGAAAGCGTGGTTCACTGTCGTGAATAACGCCTCGTGGGAACGCCGCAGAAAAGTCACTGCACTCACTGCAATCTCCACGACTCTTTGGTGTTATCTCTGACTCTGGCCGTAATTATTAAAAATGTAAATTATAATGGCAATTAATGACTATAATTAGTACATTAGTTGACAGAGAGTAGGGGGCAGAGATAATAATACCAAGAGGTAGGGGGATTCCGGGGAATCATTTTATTGCACTATGTACTATTGCAAAATAATAGAAGTGATTGAAACTTGAATATTATTTGCACTTTGATAACAATATTTTATTGACATTAGAAATTTCAACTGAATAAAGCGGTAAAGTAATTTTTGAACTAATGTGCTATTATTTGATTTGTAGTTATTTTAGTATACCTACATAATTTAGTAAGTGCCAATATTACTTAGTGCTGGAAATTAAAATCTATAATATGCTAAATGCAATTAAAAATTACAATTTTAATGTTGTCACAGCAAGAAATATAAATAAGTTATACTTAGGTGACTTTTCATAATATTATGGTCTTGCCTATGACTGTTTAAATTCAAAGGTTTATAATTATGTGGAAAGGACCTAACCTATATCTAGTGTTGATGTAGGAAAGTCTAATTTACAGTAGGGCCTAGTAGGTTATATGGCACTAAGGTATATTGTGGCAGCAATACCAACCTATGTGTAAAACGATTACCTAGAACCATGTTAAATTGTGCTAGGCTATTATTCGTATCAAGTTTATGTAAGTGGTGATAAATTATTTCTTGGATTTAAAAAAAACATAAGTACGATAAACTTATTAAGCAATTTTTTAGTATACCACTATTTTTTCTCAGCCCGAGTTCCCTTCTTGAAAAACCTAAATTAAATTGCAGTTTCCAGAGTATAATTTCAGTTTGTAAACATATAAGTTGCTTGCACTAATTACTTACCTAGAAATGGTCTTCAGCTGTTGCTACTTCAACAAGTTTAGTGTAGTATTCTAAAATGGTTTAAATAAGAGTTTGCTCTTGTTTTGCCGGACCCAATATGTTTCCAGTTTATAAACATATATTATACAAACGATCAAATATTGAAAATGCTGATTTTAAACTTACTAGTCCTTGTCTCAAACATTCGCCAGGAACCCTGCCCTGCCTTATCTCGTATAAATCAAAAATGTCGTCTTAATGTTAAAATTATTTATTAAAAAAGTTTGGTGCAAGTTTACTATTCGACCCCAGGCTAACCTAAGGCAACAGAAATGCAAGAATAATAATAATAAAAAAACCTAAAAGGTTCTAACTTATATATAGTATTTAGTCACAGTATGTTTACCTGTATTCAACATTCAACAGTAGAATGTAAAACAACGTTGTCTGAAAAAATATTAGGCTAGGGTCGAATAGTAAACTTGCGCCAAAAGTTCTTTTAACTCCTTTAATTTTTTGTTGCTTAAATATAGCAGAATATATATTTTTTGCATATCTGACTCTCAAAAAATTGAATAATAGTATCTGATTACTCCAAAATTAAGAAAATTGTATTTTTTATTTTAGTATCAAAGCAGGTCATTCATTAGTTGTAGTAGTTTTAATAAGTAGGTTGCTAAAGTTAGAGGTAGATCATATTTTTGGAATACCACTAGGTAACTTAGGTACTTCTTTCACGGGTGGCAACGTTGCAACCTTTAAAAAATCCTGAACAAACCTAAACTAAGTACAATCTCGAGTCTCTAGTAGGTTTCTCGTTTATATATATGTTGACAGCACTTCTAAAATAGGTCTTCAGCAGATCCTATTTCAACAAGTAGTGGTGTTCTAAAAGTTCACTAATTTTTGTTAAGAAGCTTATTTTATTAAAAAGTTTTTATAACTCTATTCAAATGTTTGAACTGTGCATCCATAATTTCTTTAAAAACATTATTATGGCATTTGCTGAAAAGCTTTCCTAAGATTAAATAATATCTGAGGTGAGATTGCTTAGTGGGTATAAATATTTGCTTTTTCAATTTTTTATAATTTATATGTTAAGTTTTGTTACTTTAAAAAATACAATAAAAATAAAGCTTATTAAATAACGTCTAAATTAACTGAATGGTAGGCCTAATAAGGACATCCAA
The DNA here is from genome assembly GCA_018207615.1 of Philaenus spumarius. NCBI lineage: Eukaryota > Metazoa > Arthropoda > Insecta > Hemiptera > Aphrophoridae > Philaenus > Philaenus spumarius. The sequence goes on along the minus strand of JAGFPH010001768.1, from coordinate 18,547 downwards.
AACTATAACAACAAAGCCATCTTCAAGTTTTAGTAAAAAGTAAACAATCCACATAATTAAAAAATTTAAAATATACCTACTTTATATTAAATTGCTTATCTCAACATTTATTACATTGCATCAATTCCAGGAATCCTATTAGTAACATAAAATAATAGTACTAAAATTTTAATAGTTTTAAATGTTTTATTTTTATACAAAGTGAAAGTAAGCTGAAAAGTATATCGCTCACTATAACACACATATGTATATGTTAACACACATATGTATAACATACAGTTTTTAACATACACATGTGTATGCCCACCATTAAGTTTTAGGCAATTCTCGTAGCATAGTTAAAGATCTTCAAACATGTTGTTGAAAATGGCATGTTTCTAACATCTCTATTTATTTCTTCACAAAGCTCCCAAAAGTTGTCGGTGGTTCATTTCGAAAGATGCTTGCCTTCATCGTTACCCACATATAATCGTCAAGTACACTAGGCCCAAGCTAGCTGTGCGCGTGGCCTTCAGTCCAGGCGGTTGGGCTGGGTTCGAGGTGGGGGGGGGTACCTTTCTAAAAACATCCGCCGTGCCGTGACTCACTCAAGCCATTTCCCATCGCTTGCTCGATACAGTGGTAGAATGTCAGCAGGACGGCTAATACACTGGTTAGCGCGCAGTTAGCTTGGGCCTACTGTACTGAAAGGTTGGGGGAGTGGGGTAAATATAGAAAGTGTGTTCCTCATGAAATCAGGTGGTTTCCAAACTTGCTTTGAAATAAAGCAATAGTGGCTACAGTGGTGTGACTGATGGCTAGCATGACAAAACTTCTTCAGATCTGTGCAATGGAGAAGGATGTTTTCTCTGTGACATACCTGGATTACAGTAACAACATTCTCCCTGATATGTTTCCGCTCCATATGTTTTGCGCTTAACTATGTTGTGATTTCCCTACCACATTATTAGGACGTTGAAATCCCAGAAAACGTGATGTTTGCTTGTTGATAAAACTGTTTAGCTAAATAAAAACAGACTTTAAAGTAAGTATGGCTTCAAATCAGCCTATAACGACACAAATGATGTGGGAACTCCCATCTCAATGATTTTCTCACGGTCCACCGTATTATCCGAGTTTTTGATTAACTGAGGTCTGCCCAGTCTCAATTACCTCGGTAATTGAGGTTCTACTGTGTTGATTGATTTCTGTAGGTAGGTAGGGTACAGTCTCATAGGTATTTATTTTAAGTAGTTTCTAGATAGGCCTACATAAGTTAAATCTATTTTTCAACTTTATTGAAACAAATATCTTTTGGTGCATTAAAAATAGATCCCGATAAATTTTGATTTACAATAATTAGGCCTAAGCTTACCAATAATTAGAAATAAATTGACAAAACTTACGAAGAATAAATAGGTTAAATAATAAGCATTCAAAGATTCAATTTATTTTCCTAATGAAAAATCTATGATCAAAGACAGAAGTACAAAAAGTTGACAGATCTCTTATTCTCAGACCATTTGGAGAATGAAATAATGTCTTATAAATTGTGAATATTGAAATTAAAGAACTTTTATGTTATGTGTAGCCTATACATTTGTTTTTAAAATTATGAACTTCTAGTAATTTTATATAAGCCATATTTCTAGAATAAATAATAAAACTTTCTTTGTATATTCACAATTATGTTATTGAGCCGTGCCGATAGTGGTTTCGCCAGAAGTTGCCTTCATAATGTCGTAGCTTGCGAAACCATGGTCGGCACGGCTTAATAAAGTAAATGCGAAAGTACAAAAACAGTTTTATTATTTATTCTTCTTATTATTATTTTTTTAAATAATTTTTCTGCTCACACACTTCCCCAGCAAGTGTTAACTAAGCTTTATTATTTATTATAAAGGAATTTCCCAAGAACCTACGGTCATTAATATAAGTTTTGTATTTCTAGAAATGGATTCTAAGATTGGATTTTTGAACAGCCAAACAAAATGGTCTGAAGAAGAGGAAGTTAAAACTTTTGTGTCTCAAATGTTGACGAGCAGAGTATTCCTTGGAGATTTTCAAGAACGGCGTTATGTTGACCTAATAGAAAATTACAGGTATATGATCATTCTAAATTTAACCATTCTTATTTAATATTTCACGCTGTAAAAGGGAATGCTTATTGAAGTGCATTGAAAGATATCAGAGTTCAGATACACTATCAAGTTGTTTAAAGATAAATTTTGTACTAAAGTAAAGATAAAGACATTTCTTTGTGATGCCGTTATATTGTGACAGGTTTTACAGAGGGTGTCAATTTCATTTTAATTACATGAGAAATGGACTTCCTTTAACAGAGTAACACCCGAAGATGGGATTACTGCCTTGACATGATCTATTGTTATATATATCGTTGAGTCGTACTACGGATAAAAACAGCTGATATATAAAAATTATTTATTTTATATCTAGTATATATGCCCAGATAGTTGTGATATAAACAAGTTTCACGTTTAGCTCAGTTTTGGTTATCAGGATTGGGCTAACTTTAGCAGTATAGTTTTGATTCAGATATGGTTTTCCGTGTTTAGAAACGGTTCTCCTTTGAAGTAACCGCGTTTAAAATGATTTAGATGGAGAGTTAATATAGAATATTGGATACAAAATAAACTCAATTTGATTATTAACTTTTCCTTATCTATTAATTAATTGGTGATATGAGTTGCAATACCTATACATATATATTATTGTTTAACCCTATTAATATAACACTGTTAACATATTTTCTTCATGCACAATTTAATTCCTTTAGAACAATTAAAAAAAATTAATTTCAAATTTAGCTCAGATATAAACCATTGATTATACTCTCCTTTGGGATCATACCACTTGGAGTAATTTGGTAATAAATGTAAATGTATTCAACAAATATGAATTGCTAAACTTTTAATTCGAACAGCTGTTTTATCTGTTATAAGGCTGGAAATAAACCCCATATTTTCACATTTTTTACGCCTTAGAATCAAAACTTTGCAAAATCATTACTTAGTATGCGTCTATGACCCAATAAGTATTTATATCTTAAGTAGTTTTTCTACGTATTTATATATCTACGTTGATTCTATGTCAGTCATATATAGATAGTATATAGTTTTATATAAATCAGAGTCTTTAGCAGTCAGAAGAAGTGTGTTATGTAGACTGTACTAAATATTAATAATTTTATTTTTATATAGGGATGTAATTGTAATAGACCAACAACATGAAGAATTAAAACATGACTTAGATATTGTCAAAAAAAGGTTAGATGATTTCTACGAAGGACAACTTTGGATTGGAATCACAGGTAAGATATCCTATACTCTAATACGAGCAATGTCTGTTTCTTTGTAAGTAAGAGCAATCTCGAGATCCAGCGGAAGGATTTTGCTGAAAGTTTGGGATTAGAAGCTTTTGGGTCTAAAAAATCGATTGGTGAAAACCGCTACCTCAGGAAAACTTGTATTTTTCTAAACAACTCATTTGAAAATTTAAAATTTTTCCCGCTAATTTTTCCAAGCCCGTTCCCTATAATGGTCTCGCTAGATAGTAGATATTCTTATTGTTCCCTTGGCAGTGGTTTCGTTAGTTAGTATCACTATTCTTATTACTTTATAATTATGAGAAGAAGAAGTAGAAAAACTTTTTTATATAGTAGAGAGACAATAAAAAAAAAGTCTCCCAGGTCACCCAGGTACTATTAAAGTAAGAAAAAGTTATTTTGAAATGAATTTGGTTTGGTTTGAAATTATATCCCATGTTTCTATTGATCCTTGTGTACAGAATCAATTATCACTATTTTGTGTTTAAAAACTGATGTAATAAACACTTAATTTAACCTTGTAACACAACTGACTTAAAAAAAAAAATAATAATTTTGTATGGATTTTTATTGTATTTACTTTACTAAATTATTTATTTTATTAAAGTTTATTACTTTTTCGGAGTCGTATTTGTTGGACTGAAGACTACTCAATATGTGAATTCAGGCTTGTAAAATATTAACACATAAATTGCTTTAAAACAACCTCAAAACACGTTTATTGAAGCAATTAATAAAAAGAATATCATCAAATGTTGAAATCAGTGTATGATGATAATGCGGTAACTCTGAAGATGTTTACATACAAATGGTATGAGCAATTTGAAAGCGGAAATGAGTCGGTTTAAGGTGAGGAACGGTCGGGACGTCCTTCGACCTCAAAAACAAAGTTTGTTTAAACTGGCGAATGACTATTCGAAAGTTTACCAAACCACTTATTATCTTGTCCATTAACAGGTAAAGCATTTTAACGGATAATTTACGAATGAGACGAGTGAGTGCAAAAGTTTGTTCCTAGACTTTTGACTGATGAACAGAAGGAAAATTGTGTCTCAGTTTGCACGGAATTGAAGGATTTTATTAATGCAGATCCGGACTTCACGGTAAAATTTTAACTGGAGATGAAAATTGGGTCTATGGATATGTGACCCTGAGACAAAAATTCAGAGATCTCAATGAAAACCAGTAACTCCCCTCGCCCTGAAAAGGCATGTCAGTCAAAGTCAAACGTCAATGTTATAACGTTAAGCGTTATAAAAAATAATAATAATAATAATATTTGTAAATATACTTGTTAAAAAAAAGATGGGTCGAGAGAAATTTTAAAATAAGAAAAAAAATTTCAAATTAATAAAAAGATTATATGTGAATCCTCTTTTGCTTTCCTCTCACTGAATTATTTAATTTCAACAAAAAACACTCTTTGTTTAATCTACTTTACTTTTAAAATCAAAAACAAACACTTAACCTCAAAAAACTTTCTTTGTTTACCTTTTAAACATCTGTCAATCCTTCACATGTAATATCTCAATGCTATATGACGTCATCTGTGACCATCCCGCCAACCTACGCCATAGTGCAAAGCCTATTGTAAAACATTGCACCATACGTGGCAAGCGTTCTTTCCCGCAAAATAATCTCATATGCGTCATATCTTTTAATTATGCATATCGTATTTTACACAAACTTTTATTCTAATTTAATTCTCCGGTGTGTGTTTCGTAACTGCTAAAGTACTTACTAGATGGACAATTGTGGGAACCAAGGAAATTCAAGACATTGTGACGAATAACTAAACTTTTTTACTAACTCATGTTCCAAATATTTTTACAAGAGAAAAATTCATTCAAATTACATCGATTTAATTTATTTTTAAATGTATTGTAACTGTTCATTATGTGACTTTTAATATATATTGTTTTAAAACTCTTATTTTAATATACACTGTTAATTTTTATCTATGTTCAATCTTCACACAAGTATATAACACACTTCTGTTTACCAATGTATTTTCTTATTTATTAAAATTTAAATCTGCTTTTAGTTTTATATATTATAGTCTGCATTTTTTATCTTTGCATATTTAAGTTATTAAAATTTACTTGTTTTGCATCTGATTTATTTATGTATATATATAATACAATTCATAAAATTTTGATTACTAGATCTTGCGTCTCTTATGTTACTAGACCCTTCATTCTTTGTTTCTACATTATATGAATTTACTTGTCCCATCATACTTCTCTATGGATTGTATGTGTCATAATGCCATGCTAATTTTTTTTTCGATAGTAAGGGCATCGTGCGATCAGAGTTTGTTCCATGGGGAACAACTGTAAACTCCGAATTTAACAAGCGGGTTCTGGAATGCTTGCGAAATGATGTGCGAAGATAGAAACCAGTAAAATTGGCCAATGACTTCCTTCATCACAAAAGATGTACCATAAGTCGCTTTTGAAAAAATGTTCCTTGTATCGTAATGTTGTTTGTGCTTCACTTACCATGTCTGTTTGTTTGTTTAGCGACAATAAATATTTCTACTGCAAACATATTGTTGAATTAACTTATGTATTTTGTAGGACCTAACATGATTGGAGCTCCTTCTGGCCATTGCTTTTGGGTGAAGTCACAAGACCAACCTCTGGGAAAACATTGGTTTATTATTAACAAAGTTAATTTCTTACCCAATGAAGTAATTGTTAAATTGAAAAAAATCAGGTGATGTTTATACTAATTTCTTTACTAACCTAGTGTAAATGTAATTATAAGCATTTCGACTCGGTTAACAATCCCAAGCTGTTAAATAAATAACATCATCTTATGTAATAATTGTATGAAGCCTCAGGGAGTTTTTACCGAACAATATTATCTAATTTTATATAATACAAAACAAGAATTGTTACTATTTTTGAACAATTTTTTTTCTATTTAAAAAAACTTTTATTGGAAATAAAGGTTAAATTTATTGTTCAGATCATGTATCAGAACCTTGTACAGTTTATAATAAAACACAAATAAGAATTTATTATTAAATGTGTTTCTAATTTAATAATTTGTTCATGCAGTTCGAAAATAACTTTATTTCCAAAATTAAGATTATATGTATTATTGTTTCAACTAACTAATTGGAAAATTGGTCTACTCACAAAGGTGCCTGCGAGTACGAAATTTATTAATAGAATTTGTTTTCACCTCAGCCTCCAGCCCCGGTTCACGCACTGCTTCATTCCGCTCCTAAACACTTGCTTTGCACCTCGAACTGGCGCCCTCAGATTATGGACTGAACTTTGCGAGTTTGCACCTTGCGCTCTTTAATTATGGAGTGCTTGGTTCGGAGCAGACGAACTCGCTTTTTATGTTACATTAAGGATCCTTTTGTAGTATTTTACGTTTTGACCGATTTTGGGGGAATCATAAGGTGTAAAAAAAAACAAAATATGCAGAATAATCTCATATACCTATTTTTAACTTCCCGCTACCAATAAAGGGAAGTTATTGATTTCGGTCCGATTTTCGAAAGTCGAGTTTTCATTAAATCTCCACGTTT
>JAGFPH010001768.1:0-11575 GCA_018207615.1 Philaenus spumarius | reverse complement strand
CTATTGTTATATTCTTTTTATTTATTTATTTATCGAACTGTTTATAGCCTTAAATACCGCTTCATATTGTTCGCTTATAACGCACCACTCGTTGAAATAAAGTTTCTGTATAATTTTCACTTTTTACATACGCTCATATATTAATGTTTTTTAAGTCTGCTTTTTACATTACCTACTTTTACAGTCTGCTTTTATGTTTTATTATTTGTTTATATAAAAAAAATGATTCTACTGTAATTATTTTGCGTCATTAAGAAATGTAATTATATATATAAAAAAAAATTAAATGATTAGTATTATTTATGTATTGCGTCATTTATTCATTTAGACCAAATCTCTGTTCCTTTAGTCACTATAGGAAACAGCTGATTCATATCTTATTTTATTAATTTCTCTGTGACATGGACATGAGTGTTACAGATACCCCCTGTTCATGAAAGAAATTCAAGGAATTTGCTTTCATGAACACCAAAAACACCACAGTCCATGTAACAGAGAAGAAAATTTTCTTCCTTTTTTTTTTTTTTAAAATTTCAAAGAAATTTGGTCTTTACATTGTTCAAAAATTTCAAATTTACAAGTTATACTTAAATTTCAATCATTATTCTTATTCCAAAATACTTCACTTATCAATGTTTACTTTCACTTAACTATTAGTTGCCACAAAAAATTTAAAAATCCAAAAAACTCCAAAAATTCAAAAAATCAAAAAATTCAAAAAACTCAAAACAATCAAACACCAAAATCAAATATCACAATCAAACAACATTGAAAATCAGTTACACATAAAAATTAAGTTTCACAATCAAGTATTACAATTAACATTACTGAAAAAATCAAAATTACACACTATTATTCATTATCAAGATTATCAATCAAAATTATACATCATTGTAATCATTCAAGTATCAGAGTTCTCATTGTCCATCTCTCAACATACTATTAGGCTCAATATTTCTGCAAATTAACATTACACATCAATTGCAAATCAAAATCCACTCATTAATCAAATTCTACACATTATAAATTATCATGACAACAAATAAAATTCACTTACTTTCATCTTTAATCTGTGGCAACTCTACACTCAATCACTCTTAGCTAACACATTTTAATCAATCATTCACACCACAAATCAAATCCTTCACAATATTTAAATTTACATTTACATTTACATACATTCATACCAATTCAACACATCACCTACATCTCAAATTGCGAATAAGACCTCCAAAAAATGGCAACGACCCCCTCTTAGACAACGTACATGGATCATTCCATCAGAGTGCAACAACCAGACAAGATTGAAAGAATACAAAATGTAGAATATTCAACGGTGTATGTATATGTACATAAAAACAAATTGGTGATGGTGTGCGTCAGCAAACACCATCCTTATAACTATGAAGTAACATCAATGTAAATATAAAATTGAAATTTGAAAAAATTATTTACTTTGTTTCATTTCATTTCTATCAGACATACCTCCCATCATCCACTCCTTAATCAACCCCCATTAAACTCCCAAACATGTCGTTGAAGGTTACAGCATTGTTATACATTGTCTGTATCCAACGTACAACCCCCTACAACATTTCATTAAAATGAATTTAAAATTAGTGAAAACAAATCTAAAATCTTTAGTTTGCCACTCCCCGTCGAACTTTCAGACTCGCCCCATTCGCACTGCAAGTGAATTTACATTTCAATTTTATATTTTTCTAAAATTACTAAAAACAAATGAACAAAAAACAAAAAACTATTTACAAAGGAGATCGAACACCAATCAGGTAGGTGACTTTTTCTTTTTCTTTATAGGCCTCTTTAAAATGAGTAGGCCTAGCCTATGCTTTATTAATTTTACTATTTTTTCCCTCTTGTCACTACTTAGTCTGTAAATTTTGCCTCTATATTTCATTTCTTGTTTTTTGTTCACCTTCAAACCCCTCTTTACAACTTCAAAATATTTACCTTCAAAATCACAACCCTGTTTAAAATTTATAAGCCTATTTTTGTTTACATTTATTTTTACTCTCAGATTCTCATTAACATCTTTAACCATTTCAAAACCTTTACCATTAACATCTCCATTTGCTTCTCCAATATCAAGTTTCACAACATTAGGCCTACTCCCTACAATATTATTTCCTGAAACATAATCGTCGCATATTTCTTCCACAACTACTTCGTTTACATTACTTGCATCACCAATCATAACTACTGAATTGCTATCTAGCCTTGTTTCAATATCATTTTTAAATTCTTCCAAATTACTACTAACATTCTTAAATTTAGAATCTATTTTACTAGTAAAATCCTCTTCCAGATCTTTTGTTTTCTGTTTCACCTGTTCTATATCTTTATTTACTACAACAAATTTCTTATCCATTTTTTCATTCATTTTAGTTAGGCCATTTTCAACCTTGCCATCAATTTCAAGACATTTATCTTCCACTACCTTTACTTTATCAGTTAAGCTCTCATTTATGCATACTAACTTATTTTCAAAAGATCTGGCAGTTTCATTTACTTTGTTATCAATTACCCCTATTTTACTATTCATACTATTAACAAGTTCACTAAATTTTAGGTCACCCTCCGTTTTTAAATCTCTACACTCCTTACGCATTATTTCCATCTCATTTTGCAACTTTATACTCAAATCGTTATAACTAGCTTCAGATTTTACACTTAAATTTTTTATTTCAGTTTTCAAACTATCATTGATAACTTTCATTTCAATTTTCAGACTATCATTGATAACTTTCATTTCGGTTTTCAAACTATCATTGTTTACTTCTGACTTTACACTTAATTCTTTTAAGTTTAAACTTAACTCTCTATTCTCTGCACTTAAATTATCATTCATTTGTTTTATCAAGCACATTATTGCATCCAACCCACTATCATTTGAATTTTCTTTTGACCTAACCTCACTCACATTTTCTTTGATTATCTCACTCATTTCTGAATTTACCACCTCATCCTGCACACTGATGGACTGATCCAGGTCTAACCCTGAATCGTTCATTTCAACTCTATTTGCCATATTTAGAATTATATCTATCAATATCTATCAATTTGAGATTGTTAGTTGCTTGCCACAACGCCCCAAAAAATCTCCAAAGTCGCCACGACATCCATCTCGCCTTCGTTTAATAGCCCCACGTTGGGCGCCATTTTGTAACTTAGAGTTACAAAATGGAATAATATCTTCTTTATTTAATAATAGCCCCACGTTGGGCGCCATTTTGTAACTTTGTGGTTACAAAAAATAAAATAAAATGTTCACTTATACTGTGTTAAAAAAAATAAATGGGGTTCAATAAAAAATTCAAAAATAAAAAAAAATATGTTTTAAATCAAAATAAAAATGCTATATGTGGATTATCGAATAACTATTAAACTCTTCAACACCTCCTTTACCTATTTACCTTAAAAAACAAAAATCGTCGCTCATGTACCACTTAATATTGCTTATGCACCTCCTAGGCCTATTGCCTCACTTCAATAATAATCATCACCTACCTTAACTCTCCATAACCTCTTTCTTCCAACTTCAATGTAGAACAATATTAATATTTCACCTTACCTCAACTCATCTTATTATTATAACCTTAAAACTCACCTTACTTAAATTCACCTTAAAAATCACCTTCACTTGACTCCCATAATCTCAATAATAAAAAATAATAATCATGATAATTTGCGATAATCCACATATAACCCCACTTATGCTCTGTTCGCATATATTTATTTATAATTACTAATCACTGAAAGATATTTATTAATTAACTCTATTTTCTTAGGGGCGGGAACCTGGCTAATTAAAGTAGTGACTAAATGGACACACGTGGCTATATAAAGAAATTCAAGGCATTGCGGCAAGACAACAATTATTTACTCGAACATGATCAAAAATGGATATTTACAACAATTAAGAAACATAAACATAGTGATACATATGTACAAACGAGTCAAGAAATCATTTACAATTTTACAAAGTCTCCTGAACCATATCTTAAGCAATGACGCAATAGAAATTAAATGAAGTTAGCTTTTTTATAAATTGAAAAATTTTAATACCTGCAGACAAAAAATATGTCCAATGGCCATTTCTACTTACAGTTTCACTTGTTTTATTCGTCGCACTGTTTTTTACCTAGGATTTTTGTCATAAACTCAATTCACTTCCGAGGCCTACCCCACGCTAGTTCCAACAAAGCACAACGAAAGAATATCCGTCGATAAACAACCAATTTTACATGATCAGCTTAATATTTTTAATCACGTCACCTCCAAAGTACATTTACTTTACATTTTGACTAACTTGTCACTACTTTCTTAAAGAAAATCACATTTTTCTTGCGATAACACACGCCGGCTTCATTCAACAAACATGAGCTATGTAGCCATCTTGATGGAAGAATGTGCTTGTAATTACGTTCCAGTTCGTCCCAAAGAAGAACCAGTACGATCCACAACGTTCTGTATTCCGTGACATCTGTGCTCTTTCACATACATAGATTGATCCCTCCTCTCTCTTCCAACTGCTCTCATGATCACTGTACATACTATCATATTAAGTTTTCGATTTATTAAATTGTGCTCTGTACTATTGTTATATTCTTTTTATTTATTTATTTATCGAACTGTTTATAGCCTTAAATACCGCTTCATATTGTTCGCTTATAACGCACCACTCGTTGAAATAAAGTTTCTGTATAATTTTCACTTTTTACATACGCTCATATATTAATGTTTTTTAAGTCTGCTTTTTACATTACCTACTTTTACAGTCTGCTTTTATGTTTTATTATTTGTTTATATAAAAAAAATGATTCTACTGTAATTATTTTGCGTCATTAAGAAATGTAATTATATATATAAAAAAAAATTAAATGATTAGTATTATTTATGTATTGCGTCATTTATTCATTTAGACCAAATCTCTGTTCCTTTAGTCACTATAGGAAACAGCTGATTCATATCTTATTTTATTAATTTCTCTGTGACATGGACATGAGTGTTACAAACGTACCGAGAAATTTATGGCTGAATCGAGAAAAGTACAACCGAGAAATGAATTAACGAGATTGAGACGATATTGAGTTATTTCTTGTTACTACTCGAGAGTTTCGAGATCTTGCACACCCCTAAAGTTAATTTGTTGGATGAAAATCTCTTTTTCTTTTTTAGACTTTCTTAACATTGTTTTAGAATATCTCATCAATATCTTTAGAATTGACCACACAATGCTGGAAAGCAAATTAATATTTATTTGTGAACACGTTTTTAGGAATCTAAATTAAAATTTTAGAGATAAAAGCGTCTGCATTTAAAAATAAATCAATTCAACCAAGTGTTTTTTCCGTCTTATTTACTTTATTTCAAGCGCCTCTTATTGCATATTATGTTGCAATGTAGGCCTTGATAGAAGAATGTTTTAAACATTTTAATGTTATTATTTTATTCTGTGAAGAGGTTGATGAAAAACATGCCATTGAATTTTTTTGACATTTGTATATACAAGATGCAGACGTGTAAAACCAGTTGTAAAAGCGTTATTTTAAAATAACTTTGTATCAGAATGTAACAAGAGTTTATGATGTGAATAAGCCTGTACTGTATTTAAAAAAAAAAAATATTTACTAAACTATGTTTGAATGATTTTTTGTTATTATTATAGGTTTTGTGGTGATGCACATTTGTATTATATTTAAATTTAGTTACCATATTTAGTAAATAAGTTCCTCATTTTAAACAGTGAAATGATGTTTAGCCCTACATACATCGTACATTTAATATCAGATTTGATAGTACAGTACAATATAACCGTTTGTTATAATTGGTTAATATTATTACTTGGGTTCTATTTTCCTACAGCTACTTAGAAAGTGAGTTTTTGCACACTCACAACAGTTCGCAAACTAAACTACTTGTGTTCAGCGTCAAGTAATTATACCTCATTGTTATAAGTTCCCTAGGGTGCAAAGTAAACAGCTGATGTAGGATGTTCTGAACATTTCGATTGTTGTGGGACTAACCTCTGTAAACACATTTTGTTAAGTAAAACAGTTCTTTTTAAAAACTAAAACACTAATTTAAAATGTAGCTGTAGGGAAAATGTTGTGTGTATCACGGGTGCAAAGTTTACTTAGTTTGCCCTCAATAAACTTTAACGCCTGGGGCTGCGCCAAACTCAACTTTGCACCCTAGATACACAAATGACGATTACAACTTTTTCTTACAATATTTGCTTTATCAAGAAGTGTTATTTAGTGTTACTTTTGGTGAATTGTTTTTATAAACAATAGGGTTACATATTTAATCTTGATTTACGCAAGCTATACAATAACTTTCTCATATTTTTATTAAAGCCATCTCCACTAACTCCTATTGCTTGTGACGAAACTGACAGAATAAATAAATATAATTATCATCCAGACAGTTCATTATATTCATATTCGTAGATGAATGCATGTTGTGGTACCAAATCACTATTAGTTATTAGTAATAGTATTCCTTTAATAAGGTCTTAATTAGGTTCACACATAATAAGATCAGATGATGGAGTTATGGCTCCAAAACATGTCATAAAGTCACGAGACAGATCTTATCAGTGGTGGATTACAAATTAGGCAGGATACCACGTGACTAGGGGCCACAAGCTCCAAGAAGCCCATTGAATTTTGCAAAATTCAAACGAATTTGATTTGCAGATCTGCTTGTTTGTTTTAGGTCATGTAGTAGGTACATAAAAACGGTTTTTTCTAAAACAAATATTTGAAGTTGATATGTTTTTATACAGTACTAAATTATTCAGAACTAAATTATAAAATTTTCGTTAATTTTGAATTTAAAAAAAAAATCTTTTACTATTTGTAATGTAGCCATAAAGTTAGATGCGTCCTGAGCTAATAACTTATAAAGTTTTACACCAAAAAGGTTTTTGTTGCATATTTGAATTCTTTGGACCTTTTGCTACAAAAAATATGTTGTACTCTTTTGAATTGAGATATAGTTAATGAGTGTACCATGGTCCACGCAACGATGTACACGTTCTACAATTGTCCGGCAAAATTAAGTTTTAAAAGTGTTGCAATTGTTGTGTGTTTTTTGAACGTGTGTTTCTGTGTTTTTAATGTATAAGTGTAACTTGACAATGGGATTACGGCCCCGAAACCCGTCGTAACAGGATCTTATTGAGGTAATATTATTATTAATATGTATGGACATATCTTTTTAATCATAACATTATTTATTTTCTTATGATATAATATATGTTAATCTTTTTATGACAAGACTATTGCATCTTGTTATTGCAGTTTATTATAAATAGCATTGAAGTAGCTACTTAGTAATTGTTGATGTTAAAATAGATCCATTTTCATGTTATGGTTTATAAATTTGGCAGCTATTTCTACACATTTAATTCTGCTATTGCATGTAATTCATTTTGTGGACAGGGTGTCTTAAAAGTGTGAATGGTGTTATATTTTTGTAATCATTGTAGATTACGCAACAAAACTTGGTACATTGTTTCTCTACAAAAAAAAAAAAAACAATTTTTGAAGCAATTATAATTATTTTATCACCTTAGGGCGATGGCCTGCAGGGAGTCGGAGGAAAATCTTAAATAGGATCTTAGGTTGAGTTGTACATAAAATTAAAGGTCTATCTTAGGAGAACACAATGCCGCAAATCAGACACAAACCTTACACAAGCGGGCGACCATTTAAAGTTACAATATTGGGCATTTTGAAAAAAGTAGGCGAGCATTTACTGCGTCTACGTGTGATATAAGTTCAGTTTGAGTGTTTACCTTGCAGTAGTGTTATTGCCACCTGCCAGTTGCGTTCTTTCGTTATTCTCCTCCGTTTTCGCTATCTTGAACAGATTTTATTTTTTTCAAGAAGTTGCGGTACTAACAGACAGACTGTGGAATGACAAAATGGACAGTTCGAACAACCTATCCCTTCCGTTTTTGAAAGAAAACAGAATCGTAATGCATCAGAAGGAAAAAACGGATGGTGTAAACCTACACTAAGGCGAGGTCAGGAGCATTTGCCGCGTCTACGTGTGGTACGAGTTCAGTTTGAGCCTTTACCTTCTCCTCTCTTTCCTCAGAGCCGATCAACGCACAACCCCAGATGTCTCCGCACTTAATTTATGCCTTAACAAGTCAATACGTTGATATTATTCATGAAATCCACCTATATCCGAATTCCCGCCAAACCGAACAGTGTTCGGTCCCAATTAGTTTGGAATAGCAGGTCTCTACTGTAATACACCACATCTTGTTAACAAGTGAATTCTAAAGCCTTGGTCAATTGTAAATACTGTGTGCTTGTACCTAGAGCGTCACGTTTGGTCTTAATTTAATTTTTATTTAGTTATTAAGTATCTTTAGCATATCAAAAATGTAAACCTGTTTATTTATTGTCTATTAATATTTATTTGTAGAAGTTAACGAGGGCTGGATTCTCAAAAGAATAATTATGTAGTAATGTTTAGTATTTTTCACGTTAGTATTTTTGGAAAAATTAATTACATTGTATCTGAGTGAAGGTTTTTAAGAAGAAAATAAATGTTGTTGATTCTGATAATATTATTTTTTGTACAAATCCTAGCACTCTGTTGGATAAACATAATTATTATCCTTTCTTTACAGAATGAAATTGATTTCTCCATTCATCTTATTAATTCAAATATTTAGCCATAACCTAAAAGTAGTGATCTTGAGGGCACAAACTTAAAGCAAACGCTCTGAAAATATTTTACATGTACTGGGCAACATATATGTCCGTGATGTTCAGGCGTCCAGGGCTCTAGCAGCGGTAGTAGCCAACAGCATCGAAAAAGTTTCCATGTTTTTTGCAAGTTGCGCTAGTGGTGTGTCCCACTCAGCAGTGTGGTAGGTACCTTCCGCCTTATATAATAAGTACCAGGAGACCGAGCTAAAGCTCGATTATAAGCAGGGCCTAGTTCGCTCACGTCAATAACTATTATTGCAAATTTCCGTGAACATCGTTTAGGTTAGGCCTATAACATTAAACAACTAAATAAAGGGTATGTTTATTTAGCAGAAGTATTTGTTACCATGGTAACTATAAATAGATACAACATTAGGCTTACCTCTAATAAAATACAGTTTAAAAGAAAACAGATGATTATTGTAATGGCATTGAAAACATTTGCATCAGCTGTGTTTCGTTTAAAAGAAAACAGATGATTATTGTAATGACATTGAAAACATTTGCATCAGCTGTGCTTTGTATTGTTTAAAATGGACAAATTTCACTTTTTAATTTAATAAAAAGACGTAGAAAACGAATTTTCCCAGACTGGTGACCATTTTCAATCGATTTCTCGTGGCCAAAAGCCCCATATAAAATCAAAAATCCTTAGACGGAGATTCCAGATCCATTTAGCAGACAGACAATTATCTCTCGCTTTAGAAGATAAGATTCAACAATCACGCAGATGAACCGCGGACGTGAGTTGAGCGAATTTCTAAAATTGAGTTTATGTGTTTTAGAGTAAACTCAATTATTTGGGAAATTGGTCCAATCACGAGGGCTCTGAATAGCAGCAGCCTGCGTGTACAAAATATATTAGTAGAATAGTTTGTTTCCATCTCATCCTCCAACCCCCGTCTCACATGCTGCTCGCTTGTTCCACCTTGCAGTCTCGGATTATATGATACAGGGTACTTTTTTACATTTTGATAGAACAAGACGTGCTATAAAGTCGTGTAAAAAAAACGATATGCACAGAATAATCTCCTAAATATATTTTTTCAGATAAAATCCTTAACCCTTTCCACTCGAGTGTCGGGGCAGCCCCACACCCTACTAGTCCGCACGAACTCCTATGTCGTGCGAAACCCGAACTCGCTATGACAACGTTCTTTGATTGCATTTGAACAGACGCAGTTAAAAGTTACTTTGATGACCGCTATTGTTGAAGTTTGAGATGTGCTGCTATCTTTGGAATTTTTTTATAACCATTTGAGTTTAGTTTCTGTGGTAAATAAATCTTAGGAAATGTAATGTTTGCCGCCTCTGGCCGCTCTGTAAACAGCTGCCTGCTCTCACCGTTGTTTGGTTCCTACTTACTAAACGGTGTTTTAGTGAGCTTAAGCGTTGTTTAGTTTTGTTGTACTAGATTATCATGTGTAATTTCACAGTTTATTTTTTAATATTGTTCTTTTCATAATAATGATTGTTGTAAAATAAAATAAACAAAGACGACGGCGTTTGTCACAAAATGACAGGAGTGGCGGCGGAATTTTTGTTTCGAACCTGAGTGATACCAATATTACCAATAAGTTTTGAAAAAAGCTTTACTTACTAGTTTTGACCTAAATAATTCTGTTGCTAAGCAATAAAATAAATAGTTGGTGTCAAAACTAATTTTTTACAAAAACTTGTTTTTCAATTATAATTTTTGTATAGTGTATTACTGTGCCTAAAACATTTGTACTACTTAATTTTATTTGTAAGGATATAGACAACAAGCAACAAATATAGGTCTTCCCATTGGAAATTTGTCCAAAATTCTTGTTTTTCCGGTTTTTTTGTGACGAATTTCTATTTTTGTCAATAAATCAAATATTTTTATTTCATACCAATCTAAACTCAAGTCATAGAAGAAACTACTAAAAAAAATCAGCCTTTTAGAACTGACAGAAATGCTTTTTTTTGGAGTGAACAAATTAAAGTGCAACATTTGCTCAAAATGAAATGGAGCTGATCCCCAGTTATTTGAGTAGAAAGGGTTAAAACGTTTCATTCTAGTATGAAAAATCTAAAAAAAATTTTACTTCTGTCCATTGGACTTTTGAAGTGTAACCTTCTTATGGCGCGTTAGACACTTTTTCAGATGGGTAAAAATCTCTGATCTCGCATGATCGTCAGATATTATTCGTCATCGCCTCTGTGTTTGCAAAAAAGAGATAGCACTAAATAACTCAATTCCAACCCAGTCAACGGTAGCATAGTGGTCAGTATCCCCGCCTGTCACGCGGGAGACCGGGGTTCGATTCCCCGCCGGGGAGGAATATTTTTATGTATTTTTTTATAACAATATTTGACTGGTCTATAAGGCCAACTTTGAAATTATGATTTGAATTTTGAAGAGTGTGGGAGGGGTAGGTATAAAGTTTGATCAATTTATTTTTATCCGCGGCCTGAGCGAGAGATTAATGGATAACAGGTGGATTGTAAGTGTCAGTCACCTGTCTGCCAAGTTCGATTGGGGGGGGGGGGGGGGGCCTGGATTGTTTTGCTCCAGGGCGCTCGATGCCTTCACACATTTCAGTAATTAAAATTATGCCAACTTTATTCTTTACTAGGCCTCTTTGACCATTTGAAATACTTTTTTTTTTTTTTTTTCTTTCCGGAGCGAGGGTGGAAGCTCTGCCAGCCAACATCAAGGGTCGGCACCTCTCGATAGTGTGGAGATCGCATCCACTAAACCACCCCCGCTCTGTCATCGACGCCATCCTGGGACTGCTGTGGCATTACTTCAGGATGGTCGCCTGACTATCTGTATGTTTTCACCTATATTC